>JAWPHD010005146.1:0-169865 GCA_037043455.1 Cyrtodaria siliqua
ATTTAAACAATCAAATTAGAAAATAACGGATTTATAAAGCATATCTAATGATTTCCTTATCGCCTTATGGTCGAATTGTTTATATCGTCAACATGTATTTATGTGGTGAAATGTGACTCGTGAAGGTCTTTATGTGACTTAGAAACATGGCTAATGTGTAAGGGATTATTTTAGAATCAAAGACAAAGCTAATATATCATATACTGTCGCTTTTCCTCGATTGACATCTCTCTATTGAACATACATGGAGAAATAATTAGCAATAATATGTGACAGAAAACTAATTTTATATTGATTTGTCACGTTCTGACGGCAGATGTCGTGTGAATCACCTTCGAGGGAAAGGGTATGCAGATACCTGTGTAAGCGAAAATAAACAGATTAGGTAACGGGTCGGTGATGACATGGTCTGGTATATACAAAAATGAAGTCGTGCTGCAGAGAGATATCCATCAACACAATGAATAAACACTGCCCCAATGCATGGTTGGGAATTATGTTGCTTCTACGAGACAGCTTGTATCGCTGTCATCAGATCCCACGGAAGGTCATACGTGTTATTAGAATGTGTGTGTTACTTTGACAAATGACCCGTGTCTTGTTGAAATGTATATAGTGCAAACGAATTAACTTCATTAATTTTGTTTTGTAATACTTTATTCTCCAGAAATACAATAGGATATCAAGAAATACACAAAAAACTGAGAACATTATTGGCATATTCTTAGGTGGGTACTTAGAATATTGTGACTAGTATATATTGAAAGTAAACCTTTGAAGATTGATGTGCGTAAAAAACAAGGTTATTTAGGCCGTGAGTTATACAATTTTTGTTACCATCTCAAGGAACTATTCTTACTAGTACCATATTATTGAGTACCTAGTATGAGAAAACATGCTGGCAGTGCCAAATGGTAGCTCGATTCCTGTTATTAGAGTTATCTCCCACTTTTAACTAAAAATCAGGTTTATTTAAAAATGTTTTCGCTGAACCTCAAGAGCTACAGGTGTAATATTGTGCATGTATCATACATTTAGGGTCCTGTACAAAGTATTAATAAAATAGTGACCCCGGGGCCAAATCTGACCCAGCGCCGGGAGTAACAGTTGTACATAGAGTTATAGCCAGTTGTAAAAATGTTGACCCTGGGGTCATATTTGGCTCCGCCCCAGGGATCATATATTTTCATTTTACTTTCTATATTCCGATACCGTTAGTAAGCGATCTCGCTTCTAAGGTACTTCTTGATTGTCTTCCTGGGTAGAACAGGTACTAAGAATGCATATAAAGTGTTTTGCTCAGGACACACACATATTGTTAGGCGGGGATGAAACCCACGACTTTTAGATCATGGGTCCAATGCTCTACCACTAGACCAAAACGCTCCACATAGAGTCATATAGAAACATTTCTAAAACAAGAAATGTCACAGTAAGTGACAAAATGCCCCCGAAGTGACCTGTTAGTGTGACCTTGACCTTGGAGCAATATGAAACCAACAGATATTTAAAAATAAGTAAAAATAAATAAATGAATCAATCAAACAATAACATCAAATAAAAAAAAAATTGAAAAATTTAAACAAAAACAGAAATTTAAAAAAAAAAAATAAAAAAATAAATGTTTTTATTTTTTTTCAATCCACGAAGGCATTTTGGAGGAGTAGCGCCGACAAGAAATTAAAAAAATGTCAAGGGGCCGTTACTCCATCAAAAATCAACGAACCGCAAAAAAATGCAATAGGCACAGCAATGCTTCCTGCTAACACGGCGTTAACACCAAAAAAATAAACAAGAAATGTCACAGTAAGTGACAGACCTGTAAGTGTGACCTTGACCTTGAGCAATATGAAACCAACAGATAAATTAAAAAAAAATCAATCAAACAAACAATAAAAATCAAAGAAAATAAAATATCAAAAAAAAATAAAATAAAATAAAATAAAATTTAAAAAAAAAGAAATTAAAAAAAATATTAAAAAAAAAAAATAAAATAAAAAATTATTTTTAAAAAGAATAACTTTTTTTCGCGACACGTTCCCTTGTTGTGGTGAGCAATTGTGCGAAGTTATTTGAAAATCCATCCATATTGTCAGAGTTATGAAGCGGACACGAGTGTATAGACGAACGGACTTTGACCTTTGATCTCTAAGTGTGACCTTGACCTTGGAGCCACGGACATGGGTTTTTGTGCGTGACACGTTGCCTTGTTGTGGTGTAGCAATTGTGCGAAGTTATTTGAAAATCCATCCATTATTCTCAGAGTTATGAAGCGGACACTAGTGTATCACGAACGGATTTTGACCTTTGACCTCTAAGTGTGACCTTGACTTTGCAGCCGCGGACCTGGTTTTTGTGTGCGCGACACGTCGTCTTGTTGTTAGTTAGCAGTTGTGCAAAGTTATTTAAAGTCCGTCCATTATTGTGTCATAGTTATGAAGCGGACACGAGTGTACAACCGCGAACGGACAGACAATGCGATTACTATATGCCACCCTTCGGGGGCATAACAAGAGGCCCAAGAGGGCCTTTGGACGCTCTACTGACTCTCTTATAACATCAATGAAGCGAGTGACTATCGTCTAAAAGAGGCAAAATATAGCATTTTTAACTAAATCAAGAGCCAGAAGTCTGCCATTACTGGTCTCATCTGGCTGGTTTTCGAACTTGGCCAGTAGTGATAATAAAAAAAGATAAAAATAATATAAATATTTATTTTTTTAAATTTAAAAAATTTAAAAAATAAAGAAATTATATAAAAATAATAAAACAAAAAAAGTCAAAAAATCTGGTAAAGTTTGCTAAAGATAAAATGAATAATGAAGGCCTTATCGCCTTAACTAGGCAAAATATAGCATATTTAATGACATCAAGGGCCATAACTCCGCTGTTACTGGTCCGATTTGGCTGGTTGTTGAACTCGTCCGAGCTTTTATTGACATTAACTATTTGGTAAAGTTTGGTAAAGATCAGATGAAAACTGAAGGCTTTATCGTCTTAACGAGACAAAAGTTAACGACGGACGGACGACGGACAACTCGGTTCAATAATATACATGTAGCTTATGATTCACTACCAATTTTGTTAAAAAAGTGATCCTATGGTCAAATTTCGCCCAGTCCCGGGGGTCACACTTCTACATAGAGTTATGTAGGAACGTCTATAAACATATTCTTCTCTGAAACTACAAGAGCTCGAGGTCTAATAAGCTGCATGTATTGTTATATTATTGTCATTTACCTAGTTATTTTAATGGTGACCCTGGAATCAAGTTTATCTCGGCCCCGGGGGTCTCATTATTACATTGAGTTATATAGGAAAACCTATTAAAACATCTATCTGATACTTCAAAGCTAAATACTATTTTGCATGAATCATAAGCTTATGATCCTCTACCTAGTTTATTCATATAGTGACAATGGGGTTAAATATGGCCACTACGGGGTTAACACTTTTACTGATTTATATAATGAAATAGTTATTGTTTCTTTAGAACATGAGAGCACTTTGAGACAAGACCAGTGGGTCTATTGTTTATAGGTTGAAGTTGTACACTTTTCATAAAATGACTTCAAATTCAGTTTTGAGCTGAAAAGCAAATAATAATGTGACTTTTGGTAAGGTATTTCAATATAAAGACTTAACCATGTTTACACATCGCTTACTGAATAAATGTATATCACTAAGTAGCCTACTGCATTTTCATTGTTAACTAAATAAGACCTATCCCGATACACTGGGTACTGATCCTTATCTGGAAGCATTTAAAAATGTGTTATTTAATATTTTATGCTATATTGTCATATTAAGTTATAATACTTTAATAAGATAATATGTACTGAGTATTTTTAACCCTTCGCAGGACCCTGGACATTGAGCTGAAAAAGACAAAGATGTCATGGGGGGTAGCCAAAGCCCAGGCAACGGACCGAACCAAGTGCAAAGCTGTGGTGAAGGCCCTATGCTCCACTAGGAGTGAAGAGAATTAAGTAAGTAAGTACTTCTTAACCCTTCATATATATAATGGACTGTACTTTCTTTGAATTAAGACCATTCCATTTATGTGACAAAGGGGTGTTTTGGGATAAAATCACTGACCAGCCGGACATTGTTAACCTTACTCGCAGGCTGATCTTGGTTTATAATGGACGCAACGGCTATTATAGGCGTGCTTAGCGGGTTAAGGGTTAATTGTCTTTTATTATACCAAAGCCGTAATTACCAAATTTATCAAAATAGCAATGAGCTTGCCCTAGAACCTGGTTTAAACCCCCAGTGGCCTTTTTTACCACTGATCGTTCCAAGGCGGTAGCCCTATTGTCAACTCTTTTATGTTTGTGATGTCTTATTTGGCATTTCATTCATCTTTGAAGTTGTTCTTTGTTTCTGTGTGTGTTTGTGGTTGACTGTCGTCCTTGAATGCTACTTTTCCTGTTCGATTTTTATATCTATATTTGCAGGCATATTGCAACTCGACATACATGAACTTGATGTTAACTTGGAAGATATGATTTACCGTTGTGAACCCAGCTTCATGGATATAACCTTAATGATGGATTAACAGTTTAGTTGCATGTATTTTAATGCAGTTAACCTGCTTTAGCGCAAATGGCCTGTTCATGCAGTGGATAGCACGGGTGACGTGGAATTCAGAGGAACCCGGTTCAAGCCTCATCGGCGCCAGTGAATTTTGTCGGTGTGCTCTTGGGCAAGACACTTTCCCTTACCCTCGTCCGTCGGATGTGGACGTAACCCAGGCGTTCCGTGTATCGATTTTCTTCTTATATTCGTTAGTAGGACAGGTTCCTAAATTCCTCTGTATCCTTCCCCCCACCCTATAAATGTTTTACATATTCCCAATCCTAGGTTAATTCCATATTCTGAATCAAGTACGGAGAACATCACAACCTATGTTAAACGAAAAAGAAACGCAACTCGGGAATTTCCTCTATATATTGTATGTACAGTATGCTGATGTTAATCCAATGGTATATGGCTACGTAGGACCCTTTCGGACAAAAAAGACTAAAGCAACATATAACACAGCAAATAGTATGCCGTCAAAGTTTCATTATTGACAGAGTACGCGCTTGGCTCAAGCATGTGAGAAAACTTCGGATGCAACATTTTGCCAAGTCTTTACATTGAATACAGTACTGAACTGGCTCAATTTTTCCAAGAGGAACTTCAACATTTATGAATTTCTTGTTACAAAGTGTACTGTGATTAAAACGTCTACAACATCACAGTTGTGTCCTTTTCCTAACTAACATTTTTTTTACAAAACAAAACATATTGGGATTTCTTTGGAATATTATGTGGAATTAACATGATTAAGTGTGCAGTATATACAATATATAGCGGAAATCCCGAGTTGCATTTATTTTTCACTTCAGTATATGTATATATCAGAACATGTTAATACTATTTATGTTGCATTTACTTTGAAGAAGGCTTATACTGCCAGTCAGGCATAAGTCTCTACTTATCAGGCATACTGAACACATTATATGCAATGCCATGAACATTGCCTAGTACTTAATTTCATCAATCTATCATAATAATCCCTATTAAACATCATTGACGAACTAAGTGCATAAAAATGTGTCAATAGTGGGTGGGGTAAATTGACTTCTAATTTGAAGCAAAATGGAGATTTTAAACAGAATTCAGTGCTAAACATTCAAGTTTCTTATTAAGTCAATTTCTCAGATACCAAAAGCCGTACAGTTTTTAAACTTCATACACACTTACATCTATATAGCATCAATATGTTCCTGCCCAAATCAGGTCAATATAAATGACCTTGGCCTACTTTTTACACTTTTAGTTTACATTAAAGTTTTTCATTCCAGTTTGATACTTTCAATGTTTTTGTTAAGTCCATTATTCAACACCAGATGCCTAACAGCTTTCAATATGTACAAATGTTTATAACTACATGATGGCGGAATGTTTCAATGTAAAGTAGGTCAGTATAAATTACCTTGACCTACTTTTGGCACTTTGTTAATTTACATTGGCGTTTTACATTCAAATTTATTATTATGTCCATTACTCTGGTACTTTTAAATTTCATGCACACTTACAGCTTTATGGCATCAACATGTTCCTACCTTAAAACAAGTCAGTATCAATGACCTTGGCCAAATCTTTTAACTTTGTTAATTTACATTACCGTTTTACATTCTATTTTATAAGTTTTATATTATGTCCATTACTGAGACACCTACAGCCACATAGCTTTCAATCTTCATACACCATTACATGTATATGATATCAATATGTGTTTGCACAAAAGCTTGCACAAAATCAGCTCATTATCAGTGACCTTGACCTAGTTTTATTCATTTACATTTAATGCGCTGGAATTTTTAAATTTTCAAGTATGTAATAATATTTTTCTCCAGTGTTTACTTGGTAAAGCACTCTCTCACTGACATGACTGAACTAGAAACTATTTAGTCTTCTATCACTTCTGGCCTCCCATGGTACCCAAATTGTGATGGCTCGTAAAATGGTGCATAAACGTACATCAAAACAGTTTGCGTGTAAGCTGTACGGTGTGACTTGAGGATGATTCCCCGAACCTCACACACCAAAGACGGGGAAATAAACGGGTTTCCTCACAGGAACTCAAAAAGGAAAAACACTGCTCGATTCCATTCTTATGACAAGCCATTGAAAAAGCTTGATTCCAGTTTTGTTGCACATGATGAGAAAAAAATTGATTTAAATTACAAAACTAACAATGAGAAGACGCATGCTTCCGTTTGATACCAGTTATATTGCACACAGTGAAAGCAAAATTACATAAGCAGAATATAACTTGCCCTTTTAATATTACACTTAACGTTTTGTTACTCCATTTTGTAAGCAACCAATGACGCTTTAGCTGGGCATTCGTGTCCCATGGACACACTTTCTAGTTTTTATTACTAAAACAATGTTTTTTATAACAAGGACATCAGTTTCACACCCTTGACAGTCTTATTTCTGACAAAGCATGCAAACTCTACACAATTTGTTTTTGAAAAGAAGCTCGATTTATAAACTTTATAAACTTTGAAAGATTTAAATCATAATTACTTTCATACAATCTTTTTTAAACTTGTTAAAAGTTTTTTTAAAGGAAGTTTTGACAATTTAGCAACGCGCTGCATGTTTAATGGTTGGACCATTAATTGTACAGTTCGCCATTATGCTTTGATCGCTTATTGTGCGATGATGTTATAGATTGTGGACCCTATGACGACGTCTACCTATTTCCTCCTTAAAGGACGGTAGCGTTTCATGATCTTAATCTTTTCTTGCTGTACCCTTAACTGTGTGTTCTGTTATTGCTCTTGCCTCTGCAAAGTCATTGAGTAATTACTTTGTTGCTTCCTATGCATTTTATATTCATATATATATGATCATTTATGTGTTATTTTTATATTGCATATTAATGCTGCCTTAGATTTGGGAGAATATAACCTGGCGGGAATATTTTTATTTACACTGTCCCGTTTTATTGGGATGACCATATGGTAAGAGTGAGGTGTGGTGCACCCAAGAACCCAATCCACTGACCGTTTCTAGTTGGTAGCCCTATTATCAACCATTTTATGTTTGTGATGGCATATCTTGCCTTTTATACATCTTTGTCATTATTGTTGATTTATGTGCGTGTTTTTCTTTAACTGTCCTTGAATGCTATATTTCATGTTCGACTTCTTTATCTAGTATTGCAGCGCACTTCATGTTTGGTGATTGAACCCTATACTGTCAGTCATTATACTTTGTGTATCTCTTGTGCAATGGCACAGCATCCTAGTGGGATTGTATGACTGTTATTGTTAAAACCCTGTGGTGTCTCTATTAATGTATTGTTTGTATTATAATACATATCATAAACACATCATTTAAATGTATTGTTTTGCTTATTTATATAAATGTCAACTTTATTGTTAAGGATTTCTTAGGCATGAACCTTGTACTCATAAAATCGATTTAGGGTAACCGATAGGCCGTATAATCTACTGGCCATAACCATGGCTTCATCACTGTTTATGTCGTTTATTGATCGATTCATTGACTATGTATGTTGCTAATTTGAATTTGCTTGTGGAATACATACAGTGAAATAGAACATTGTTTAAATCCACAAAGAACAGTTATACCTTTCAATACGGTACCCATGTTCTCAACATTTGTATGTGTGTTGCGTCACAAGATTTGCTACTATTTATTTTAGTTTGTTATTTATTTTAACTATTTCATTTTAGATGTGAGATATTTGAGAATCCTAGATATCTATTTCGACTTTTACGCTTTTCAATGCCCATAATAATAGATGGAGGATGCTCGATTACATGTTTAAAAATGTGTCAACATATGTTCTGTACTTACGGATGGAATGAAGCGTCTTCGTGACGGCGTGTAAGTTAAGCGAGGGCAGGAGTTCAACTTTCGCGCCTGTCTTCTCTGTTAGTTCTTCTGATAGTTCTCGCAAACTGTCTGCTGTTGTAAAAAACTTTACGATGTGTTCTAGTCCCTCAGTATCTGTAGCTTGAAGGCATATTTCGACAGACGATCTCGATGTACCTGTTCGTTTATCAAAACAGTTTAATATACAATATATTAGTTATGTAAGTGAAAACAGCCTTATGGTGTGCTCTCATACTGATTATGCTGTAATGCTCACTTTATATAAGTTTGTGCATTATAAACAAAGTGTATTACACTTAAAGAAATATAAAAAGATCGGACAGGGAAAGTAGCATTCAGGGAGGACAGTCAACCACAAAACACAGCAACAAACACGCAAACAGACAAAATAATAATAAATGCAAATGACATCACAAACACAAAAGGGTTGACAATAAGGCTACCGCCTTGGAACGGTAATGTTGCTAATTAATTGTTAAAACATGTTATCGCAAATTAATGTGTTACCTTTATACACATTGTAATGCAGGCCAAGATAAAACATGATGAAAAAGCTATATACCACGAAACGTAAGAGAATATGCACTGGTCCTTCTTTCTTTTACACATATTAACAGCAAATAAGTGTTAATAGATTCACATGCTTACATTAACATTATTGAATAACACTTGTAATAGAGGACGGCACAATACCATAACAGACACAATTTCTCCAATTTTTCACGTATAGCAGTTTTATTTTAAAAGTGCTTCGTACGTTCGTATTTCAAAGATTGCTAAAACTAATATCGTGCAATTGAAAGTTGTGAACAATAATTACCTGCATAGCTGACTCTTTCCATTACAAACTGCCTTTCTGTAAGTAATAATAATAATAATTTATTAATAAAATAAAACTTGAAACAACACGAACGCCATATATAGACATTAAGATGAACGCCGCGTAACATAATTTATATAAGTATCATTACTTTAGATAAAGCATATTCATTTTACGCTTTGTAATAAAATAGTAGAGTTTTTGCAGTGAATATGGTGAATGAAAAGAGATAACTGACATGTGTGAAATACAGAAAAAATAGAAAAATGGTAGTATAGAAACCACAGCAATCAAACCAACGGCACCGTATGTCCGCATTGTGAGTGTTTTTCTTTCATTGCCGAAACTACGTTTTGCAATGTCCAAAATCCTATTTTGTGTGTGTGTTTTTCGAAAATAACAGTTGGATTTATATCATTTATTTGAGTGAATAAGAAAATGAGCTGCTTATATATATTGTTTTGTTTTTAAATGTGTTCAGTATGTTACGAACTTTCCTCATTTGCACTGGAAATGTTAGTTTTCCATTTTTTTTCTTCAAAACTCGTTTCTTTTCAAAAAATTGGTATACAAGTTATATCATTGGATTCATTTGAATCTGTACGGCTTTAACGTAGAATATCGCTTAAGCCGGTGCTTAAGGCGTAAGAGGTGTTGCACTCGACATTACCTCTCAAAAACAGACTCAATAAAACCGTGTCTGGTACTTATATCTCTTGTTTGTGTTTTTTGTTTCGAAGGGATGCCCTTTTCAGTAGTTATTATCATTCACACTAGCGTTTGTTAAGTGCTGTGTGGCGGCCGTAAAAAAGTCGCACCGACTGCAAATCAGTAGTGTTATTACTTATGGACCTCTGAAATCAACAAACCCAATCTGTGTCGCTTTAAAGTAGAATATCGCTTAAGTCGGTGCTAGGAGGCGTGAGAGGTGTTACAGACTCAATAAAAGCGAGTCTGCTACTTGTATCTCTTGTTTGTGTTTGTTAGTATTTATTATATTCTAGCTTCACAGACTATATTTTTGTTTTGCAGAAACTTACATTTATTGTTACACCAACAATACAATATATGCAATGTTGTTTATTTACGTTATGAAGAGCATTAGCTAGAGAGTAGTAGTAATCTATATAATAAATACTGAAAAGGGGATCCTTTAGAAGCAACAAACACAAACAAGAGATAAAAGTAGCGGACTCGGTTTTATTGAATCTATTCGCGAGAAGTAATGTAGTTTTCAAAGATGGTGCGCCTACTTGATGCTACGCTGATAAGTTTAGTTAAGGTGTCATAACAATATCGTTTGCGGTTTTAGATAAGTATCAACCCACTTTGTTCCTACGTTTAGACGTGGTGCCCATCTTTATTGTTTCATGCAGCTTTAGCGTATTTTAAACCAACTGCACTTTGATAAGTCGTTCCTGTAATGTTCTTGGTGCACCCTAGTTCCTGGTTTAAACCACCAACTACCGTTCCATGTCAGTATCCCTATTGTTAACCATTTCATGTGTGTGATGTTAAATACATTCTCTTTTATTCATCCTTGTAATTGTTGTTTATTTCGATGCCTGTGTTTGGATGACTGTGGTTCCTGAATGTTACATTTCCTTTTAGACTTATACTGATACCATGAAAAAAAAAAGATTTTGGAAAAGAAGTGCAAACAATAAAGGTTTACAGACGGACGAACGACGGGTGGTCGTTGTAACTATGTATAAGTGCATACCTATATCTTCTACAGCATTCTGTAAATCTTCCTCATAAAATGAAGCACTTATGCTGACTTTTACACCACGTGTACTCCTCACGAGGTCTGCAATATTATCCAGAGACTCTTGAAGATTTCCTTTCAAATACGATTGCAGCAAATCCAAAAAGCTTGCAAATGAACGACACTGTATCAATATAATTACACTACCAACTCTTGCGTCGTTTACACTTGCTTTCTGTTGCAGAAATGTTATGAATTTATTGATAGCATCTTTTATTGGATGATCGCTATCATCAACTGGTCCTTCTTTGGCAGCTTTGGCTGCTTCTATGATCAAACGTTGTATCAAAGTTCCCGTTTCCTTGTCGTCACAAAGTATAGTCACGTTGACCCGTAACTCTGTAAAATGAGAGGTAAAACAAATATAACGCACAAAATACAACTGGTGTTTCTGCTATTTATGTTATATAATTATGTGTTTTGTATATTTGCCCTTGCGACGTTATTTATAAAACTCACAATAAAACAATCACACAGCTCGATTATTCTGAAAATTGTTTGACAATAATTTGAAAAGGAGTTATGGGAGAAAGAAATGAAAGTTGGAAAATGAGAACAAAAGAGGCTTATCCATGCATAGTATCATTGAGCATATGAAAGAATCGCACATAAAAACAAAGAGAACACACTTGGATGCGGTTTATTGTAAGATTTTGACTGTATTTGACATGTCAAGTACCAGAAGGAAAGTAGTAGGACTATTCTCGGGTTGTGTGTGAACATGGTACGTCTAATATAATGTCAGTATTTGAGAAACACATATTTCAGTATTTAGCAATAACAGCATTTGTATTCCTATGGTATATGGTACACAGACCATAAGCCATAGGTTAAGCCATAGTATAGTATGTAAATTGCAGGATATTGTGAGGAGTTCATATGCCTTTTAATTCGATTCAAAGTATTTATTTAATGGCAGATGTATATATTCACCTAATTATATCCCACCAAAATTCTGACCACGAAGAATGAGATGGTCATAAGTTTACCATTCTTCTCGTTGATTAGTTACCCTCAAGGAATGATATTTACATAGGTAGATAATATATATATTATTCAAACATAATGATAGTTTTTGCTAGTTAAAATGTATTTGACAATTATTATGTATATACTTTTTAATTTGTTTTTAAAGTAGTAATCCTAAGTATTGATAAATGCAGATTTATTATTGTGGAAACAAATGGAGAAAAATTATATTTATAGCACATTGTGGTCTCTTATTTTAAAATTCTTACTGATGAAAACAGTTTCTTTATTAAATTCTTGTTTTCTGTTGTCATAGGTTCCATAGATGTTGGTATGCTTGGTCGTTTCCGAAAATCTGCTCCCAGCTAAATTACATTTTGTTTATTTATGTTTTTTCATTTAGGGCAAAGCGTTTTGTTAGAAACTGGGACCATACGCCGCTGGCCATGGAATGGTGTGAAAACACATTTTTGAAGGTTACCTTTTCATCATACTACGCATACCTTCTTCGGGATGGCTCAACTTTCTGTGCTATTGGCATTTTAAATATTGAGTTCTGCCCAACCCGAGGCAAGAGGGCGTGAACTTTATCAAGCAATTTTACTACCATTCAGGAACAATCTTAATCAAACCGAGATGTGAAAAATAGATTCCTTTTTATCTGACCGCCTTTTGTAAAAAGCATGACCTTCGTTTTATTTACATTTATAACCAATTTCCATTTCTCTAAATAACTGTACAGTATATCTAACCCATCATGTAGCCCCTTTTCAGTATCCGAAAATATCGCTATGTCATCAGCGTATAAGAGTAACAACAGTTTTAACATTCCAGTATCGATACCTTTAAAGCCATTTAGTCTTGAATATTCCTCTGAATCATTTACATACGAAGAATATATGAAAAGAGACAAACAATCGCCCTGTGACGCTCTAAGCTAAAACTAAAACAACTAAAACTGTCACTAAGCTGTTTTTTGATAGTTTACTCTTGATTTTATATATACATACTATACGTTTTATTAACAATGTTTTTCTACCAGAGAGATTAATTATATTTTATTTGAGAAAACAGTTGTCGAAAACTAAATAAAACAGTCTATACAAAAGTCAAGGCGAGGCATATTTACTTAAGGTGTTGATTGCTGCATGTTACATCAAAACGTATTCACATGTATGCAAGGTGTGATAAAGACTGAGTCAAATAGTCCATGTGCAATATTTTAAACAGTCTTAGACAGCGTTTACATTAATACCATCTACATTTCCAAAAGTGGATTTTGAATTTCAATTGTTTTACATCTATAATTATATTTGTATTAACATTAGACAGCCCCCTTTATACGAATATGTTCATATCCGTAGCATTTTTAATTCGAAAAAAAGTCAACTCTCCTTCATTTAAGATAAAGAAATAAAGCGAGTTAACTTTATACATTATTAGTATAAGGATATTAAAATCTTAAGTTAAATTTATACTTAGAAAATACAATTAAATTTTAGGTCAACTCTACACAAACCTTCGATCGTCACTGCATATCCAGGACGGCTCATTTCAGTCAGTCGTTTCAATACCTCTGTAAAACAATATTTAACAATTAAAACATAAATCAAATAAATTTAGGCGATTATCACAAAGAAGAAGGAAAAAATCAAACAAAAATCCAATTATAAAGATATACCACGTGATATAAGCAAGTATTTACCTTCGATTTTAGTGTCTATTATGAGAAGACGCGATATCGTGGATTCTTCCATTTTCTGAAGTTCGAGTAAAATGGATTCATTTACTGATTGGTCGTTTTGATACCAATCTTTCAGAACCTCAAACGCCCATGTGATATCTAAGGGGCCTTTTTTAAATTTATCTATCCTTTCTACCACCTCGGATTTTATTTTTGGAACTTCATTTGCCAGAATAATTTGTATGGCACCGAATATGTCTGACCATATATCCCGAAAGACGTCAGAGTTGATATCTATACTTCTCCCATGTGATATCGTGTTCCTTGATTTTCTTATAACTTTCACAGCATCAACTGTAGTATTTGTAAGCGTTTCGGTGACGTTTAAAGCTACCATACACAGAACCGTATAATCCCAAGCATCGATATTCGTCTTTCCCGTCACATTGTTAGCACCTGCCACTTGAGGATATACTTGTTTCAATTGGGCGTCTGTTAATTTCCCGCTTTTTCCCAAATTTTCAAGGGTGTTCTTTCTTTTAAAGCTAGCAAGAAAACCGTCTAAATCGCCACTATGGTCATAGACTGCTGCTTCTCGTTTGATACTTTCTTTTAACTTATCTCTTACTTTTCCTAACGAGTTAGTGCAAGATAAGACACCTGTAAGAAGATCATCATCCCATTTTTCCAAAGCTAATGGCGCTCCACTTGATGGAAATAATTTATCATATTGTTCGTCTGAAATGGTAGTACCCCTCAACGCATCGATCCTGTGTTTTTCATTTAAAAGAAACCTGTCAAGTGTTTTGTGGTGTTCCGGTCGGCTATTTATTTCCTGCAGGAACATTTTCTTCAGATCGAGTATGAGCTTTCCTTCAAGCGTACATACTGCAATAACCACAAAGCACAACAGCGTAATGTCCCACTGACTAATATCTACGTTTCCATCGTCTGGGAACAATTGTTCGTAATACGTTTGGCCACCGAGAGCATGTTTATGGGTCTTGATGTGGGCCTTGAAACATTGCAGATAATCAAACAAAGACCCTTTTGCGGATGAACGCTGAACAACATTAACGAGTTCTCTTAGGACTGGTCCACCACCCTCAACGTTGAGTAAGTGTAGACGAAGACAATTTTCAGTGTCTGTTGTTGCCATAATCAGGACAGTTATAATACACTTGCACTGAAATAGAAACGGGGCTAAAGATGCAAACTGCTAGTTTGAAATAAACATTTCCGAAAAGATACTACAATTTACTTCAGTTAATATTAGAACTGTAGTACACAGCTGTGAAAAAAAAGGTTTATGACGAATGAAAAGTGATGTTATTCGGCTAAAAGAGACTGAACTATATAATTAAGCTTTTGCAAATTGAAATTCGTGATAGTTATTGAAAAGAAATAAAACTTAACAGTGATGATATGTTTACAGTCATGGGACGTAGCCATTGAACCAATGATCCGCTGTTCCTAAGAAACGTTAATAAATGTTATTTATAACTCAATATTAGTTATCATATCTAATGTCAGTCCCCCGTGTTGAATTCCCATATAGTTCTATTTAATATTTTGCACTGTGGTACGCTATTGTAATGTCATACCCTGGAGTGACGTTACTGGAGGGCATATCTTTTGTAAAGTTACCTGCCAATCACATTATCTCGGAATCAGTGTATTATAATTATAAAACACCGAGACTATATGTGCATTTAAAATACGTTTTTGTCTCCTATACTGCACATACAACTTTCTGAAGATGATATGGAAAAAGTAATCACGACTTAAGTTTCCAAAAATACAAAACGATCCATCCGCAGAAGTATACATGTAGCTTAATTTCGTGATTTTCTAGGTACTGAAATTATTGATTTCAGTGAAAGAAGTAGCTACTTTTCTCTTTTGTTTGTGTTTGTTGCTTCCGAGGGATCGCCTTTTCATTAGTTATTGACATATGTTCAAAATAATAATATTCATCCAAATCGAATATATTTTGAAAATGCTTTTCGGTACATTAACATAAATATTACATTCCTGTGAGGGTGACATTGAATATTATCAACCTTCGCAAAAACAACATTTCACTCATTTTTTATAAGTCAATGGCAATTACTCCTGAACCAATGATCCAGAAATATTGAAACTGCACTAAACCCTTAGCTCATTAAAATTATGAAAGTGTGATGAAACTTGTTGACAAGCTTTCTTATTCCCAAATTATTAAGCTGAAAACATACAATTTCCGTTTTTATCAATTACAATTACTCATAAATTACCAGATGACGCCTTTACTTATCCTTTATGTTAATATGGCAGCATATATTCAGCGAAAGCCAATTTGTTCCCATTTGTATACCACACATAGGCAAAAATGTCCGACCGAGTTGTCCGAAGATGCTTTAAATAAAAGTTGATCAGCCATTTATTATAAAATTGCGTGGTGTACAATTTGGGTTTTATTAACCAACGCGTTCTTATTATAATAAGTGATTGAAATACAGCTGTTCACTAGTGTTCAATCAGTCAAGTAAAATATATAACTCAACAGTTGCCGGAAAATTGAGCTTGACATGTTGTTCGTGTGCAATATATCCAGTGGCAGTAACTCCTAAACTTATGGCCTTGTGATTTTGAATATAACTTTACTATGAATGAATGAATCAATGAATGTCTTTATTTATAGAGGGTGACCCAATTAGCCAACACTAATCTCCCTTGGGGCCCTCTGCAAAGTCATACATATACATGTACAATGTAAAACATATATAACAAAACAGTGATATTTCCTTTACATTATTGCGCACACATACATGCAAATACACACACATGCACACACATTTACAACCATGTACACATCATTCTGCATAATAAAGTACCACACAGTACACAAAATGTCAATAATTATCTAAAACTGCCGAACTTAACAATACTTTTACAATAATTGCATTATGATTGTGTGTTCAGCCATTTAACGCAGTTAGATGTAAAGGTTTTTAAAGAAGTACATTCTCTAATATATGAAGGAATGCTATTCAACACAATTGTTCCAGCGTATGACATACGCCCTTTAAATAGTTCTTTGTTTGGTCTTGGAGTTATATAATTTAAATCGTAAGCAGATCGTAGATTTCTCTGCGAGATAACAGTAGGATGAAACATATCACAAATATATGACGGGACTGCATGTTTTGATACTCTATACATAAATTTTGCCTTTTGGAGAAATATCCTTTGCTCGATATTAAGGGAATTAATGATAACCAGTGCTTCATTTAGTGTGGTATATTGGTCGCCTAAAATAGTACGACATGCTCTTCTCTGCAAACGTAATAACAGTTGTATGTTAGCTTTCTTTGTATTTCCCCATATTATATTACAGTAATCTAGATGAGGTTGAACATATGGCTTATAAAATATTATCCGGTAATTTAAAGGAATATATGATTTTATTCCTGACAGTAGCCAGATGTTGGTTGATATTTTCTTACGAATATACATAATGTGATTATCCCACTTCAAGTGTTCATTTATATGCATTCCGAGAATTTTATCACCTGTTGTAAGTTGCAGTTCAATGTTATTGCATGTTAATGATAATGTGTTATTAACAAGTATTGCACGCTTTTGAGGTGTAGTAACTAAGGGCACTTTAGTTTTTTCTGTGTTTAAAACCATACCATTATTTAGGCACCAAGCATTGAGGCTATTTAAAGCAGTTTGAAGATTTTGCTCAATTACTGCCTTTGATGTGTTAACATCGTAGATAGTGGTATCATCCGCATACATGTCTGTATTAGATACAGTACCATCAAGACATATAGGAAGGTCATTTATGAATAATAAAAATAGGAAAGGACCTAAAATAGAGCCTTGTGGTACACCACATGTAATTAACTGTTTATCAGAGAGAACCCCATTTAGGGAAACAATTTCTCTCCTATCTGTAAGATAAGATTTAAACCACTTAACTGTAGTGTCACTACATTTATAGATCTCCCTTTTTTTGAAAGAATGTTATGATCCACTAAGTCAAATGCTTTCCTAAAATCAACCATTATTACACCAACAAATTTACCTTCATTTAATTATTTTAACCACTTGTCAATCATATGAACTAAAGCCGTTTCGCAGCTGTGGCTTTTTCTAAACCCACTTTGAGATTTACATAGTAACTTATAATAATTTAAAAACTCAACAAATGAGTTGTGCACATGTTTTTCAATCAACTTGGTAAAAAAAAGTTGGTAAAATAGAAATTGGTCTGTAGTTGTTTACATTATCAGATGCACATGATTTGAATAAGGGATTAACCTTAGCAGCTTTCCACGTATCTGGAAAAATTCCCTGTCTTATACTACAATTAATAATATATGTAATACTTTTTGATAATTGGCTGATAATTTTAGTAATTTAGGACCAATTTGGTCAAGTCCCGTGGATTTGGATGTATCTAGGCTGAGAAGCATTTTACGAGTTTGTTCTTCTGTTATGAGAGGAATGTTAAAGTACATTTTGTCTGGAACAGTGCGATTTACAAACTGCTTTACTTTTGTAAAGTCTGAGTTTGAAATAGGTTCTTTTAAATTTGCAGCTATATTTACAAAAACATTATTAAACTCATTTGCCAACTTAAAATTATCTGTTATTTCTTCACTGTTTTTATTGATCTGATTTACTTTTATGGTACTGTTGTGTGTAAAACTTGGGGTTTTTTTACTTAATTTCAAATTAATCTTAAGTTAATCAGGTTGTTTTTTATGATTTAGATAGCATGAACTATTTAAAAATGGATTTACTCTGAACGTGTTCCGTGTTACGCATTTATTTTGAATCAAACATAGTAAGCATGCCAAATATTAAAACAATCCACCCAAAAATGAATGAGGAGTTCAATATATAATATATATCATACTAAGTCATCTTGCCAAAACAGTCCACCCAAAAATAAATGAAGACATTACGTGTCCGAGTATCAATTCTCATACCCCATACAACCCCTTCTCCAAGAAGCGAAAACGGGGTTGACTGGGGTATGAAATACATTTTGGCTTAAAAAGTTTTCATATTATAAAATTAAAATATGTAATGGGTAATTTTAAACAGGTTCTCGCATTTTTTCAGTAAAAATGTTTTCTAAATATGTTTTAGTGTTGATATATCCGTTATAAAATCCTGCTAATCGCTTAATGGAAATCAGGTGGGACCACGTATGAATGTTGTTTAACGACTCATCAACTCAGTATAGGTTATTTAGAGCCGCCCCAGAGAGAGGGGAAGTATACATAGGAATCCAGGAACCGTGCCCTAATCTCATTATTGAATAGATTCCTATGGTTCCTTAACGTGCTCGGAGGATAGACCGATACACGGGACCGCCTGGTTTACGTCCCCATCCGACGGACGAGGCTATGGATATGTGTCTTGCCCAACAACACACCGACGAAACTCAGTGGCACAAAGTAGGATTGAAACCGGGGCCTCCGGTTACAAATCCGCCACGCTACCGAACGCGCCACGCCAGCGGGACCACGTAATGAGTTCAATATACAAGATACATCATACTAAGTCATCTTATCAAACAATCCACCTAGAAATGAATGTGGAGTTTAATATACCAGATACACCATACTAAGTTAGCTGGATAAAACAATCCACCTAGAACTGAATGAGGAGTTAAACATACGAGGATTTTTTCTAGATATATAAATTAACAAGAGGTCAATGACCTTGAAGCTCTACTGATTGATTTTGATTTCAGGAAGTAGTCGCTACAGACTTGTTTTTTGAAAATCTATTTTTAACCGTGGCGGCCATCTTGAATTTCCGGCCGACCTGAAATTTTGTTTGTTTTCATTATATAACTCTATGTAAACAAAAATGGCCGCTGGCAGCCATGTTTAACGTCAAATCAAAACGATTTTCGACAAGGACCAACATCATGTCATACTGATCTTTTTAAAAAAAGTCCCATATCAATATCTCTTAATGTTTTGAAGAAGTAGTCGCTACAAACTTATTTATTTTAAATCTATTATTAGCTGTGGCGGCCATCTTGAATTTCCGGCCGACCTGATATTTTTCTAGAATCAACTAGACATCAAGAGCAACATTCCTGTGAAGTTGCATGAACATCCGCCAAGTAGTTTCAGAGGAGCAGTCGCTACAAGTTTTTACTATATAACTCTATGTAACCAAAGATGGCCACTGGCAGCCATGTTTAACGTCGAATCAAAATAATTTTCCACAAGGATCTACATCATGTCATGCTGATCATTTTAGAAAAAGTCCCATATCAATATCACTTATAGTTTTCAAGAAGTAGTCTCTACAAACTTATTTTTTAAAAATCTATTTTTAGCTGTGACGGCCATTTTGAATTTCCGGCCGACCTGAAATGTTTCTAGGATCAATTAGACATCAAGAGCAACATTCCTGTGAAGTTTCATGACAATCCGCCAAGTAGTTTCAGAGGAGTAGTCGCTACAAGTTTTTACTATATAACTCTATGTAACCAAAGATGGCCACTGGCAGCCATGTTTAACGTCGAATCAAATAATTTTCCACAAGGATCTACATCATGTCATGCTGATCATTTTAGAAAAAGTCCCATATCAATATCACTTATAGTTTTCAAGAAGTAGTCGCTACAAACTTATTTTTTAAAAATCTATTTTTAGCTGTGACGGCCATCTTGAATTTCCGGCCGACCTGAAATTTTTCTAGGATCAATAAGACATCAAGAGCAACATTCCTGTAAAGTTTCATGACAATCCGCCAAGTAGTTTCAGAGGAGTAGTCGCTACAAGTTTTAACTATATAACTCTATGTAAACAAAGATGGCCGCTGGCAGCCATGTTTAACGTTGAATCAAAACGATTTTTGACTAGGATCAACATCATGTAATGCTGATCATTTTAGAAAAAGTCCCATATCAATATCACTTATAGTTTTCAAGAAGTAGTCGCTACAAACTTATTTTTTAAAAATCTATTTTTAGCTGTGACGGCCATCTTGAATTTTTGGCCGACCTGAAATTTTTCTAGGATCAATAAGACATCAAGAGCAACATTCCTGTAAAGTTTCATGACAATCCGCCAAGTACTTTCAGAGAAGTAGTCGCTACAAGTTTTTACTATATAACTCTATGTAAACAAAGATGGCCGCTGGCAGCCATGTTTAACGTTGAATCAAAACAATTTTTGACTAGGATCAACATCATGTCATGCTGATCATTTTAGAAAAAGTCCCATATCAATATCACTTACAGTTTTCAAGAAGAAGTCGCTACAAACTTGTATTTTAAAACTCTATTTTTAGCTTTGGTGGCCATCTTGGATTTCACATCAACATGAATTTTTGCTAGGATCAACTAGACTTTATGGGCAACATTTCTGTAAAGTTTCATGAATATCCATAAAGTAGTTTCAGAGGAGAAGTCGCTACAAATAACAGTTTACGGACAGACGGACAGACGGACGACGGACGACGCACCACGGCATAAGCTCTGCTGATCTCTGATCAGTAGAGCTAATAAAATCAAAGGGCCATAACTCACACATTTAAATAATCGAACCATAAATATTTTTCATATTCACTTCCGATATCTGCTCATCTGGCCAAAACTTTCCACCCAAAAATGAATGAGGAGTTCTGGTCTACAGACATCTGGTCACACGGTCGGATGGGGGATGGGGGCTGGGGCGGGGGTGCCTGGTAAAATTTTCTGCGGCTCTCATCTAAAGCTGGATAAGTGTGTTGCAGGGCCAGTAACGGACGAGACAGGACTGTTAACACTATTTATGTTTTTAGTGTTGCAGATCTGTCTTAAAGCTCCAAAACACTGTCCTCTACTTTGTTCCACTCAATAACTGCTTTGTTCCACTCAATAACTGCTTTGTTCCACTCAATAACTGCTACTCAATAACTGCTTTGTTCCACTCAATAACGTTCCACTCAATAACTGCTATTAGGGCAAATGCTAACAAATACCCCCGCTAAAGGGTTTCACTATATGGGGAAGAACATTCCTGACCTTGATCTTGACCCCAGTGACCCCAAACGCAATCCAAAGCTCCCTTTCTGTATAAGCTACCTACCCTGCAAGTTTCATCGCAATAACTCATTCCTAACAAACGTTATTGAGCAGACACCATTTTTCTATTTTTAGTAACAGTTACAACCCCCCTGACACCAAATGCAATCCCAAGCATCCTCTCCATATAAGCTATAACAAATCCGTTGCTGTTTAACACATGTAAAATCTTGGAATAAAACATATTAAATTTGCATAATATAACAAATCCATTACTGTTTAAAACATGTAAAATCTTGGAATAAAAATATTGAATTTGTATTTTAATATGTAACATATCCGTTGCTGTTTAACACATAAAATATTGGAATAAAACACAGTGAATTTGAATGTGAACACTTCCCAGCAGTACTGACCTTTATTTCCGACAACTCCTGTCTTAACACGACAACTCCTGTCTTAACACGACAACTCCCGTTTTAACACGACAACTCCCGCCTTAACACGACAACTCATGTCTTAACACGACAACTCCCGTCTTTATGTAGTCTTACAGCCGTTCCAACTTTGATGATCACAGCACAGAAAAGCATGGGAGAGCAACACCTAAACAAAACAAAATGAAGGGTGTAATAGTAACATACTAGTAACTACCAAATGTAGATAAACAAGGAATTCTGTGATCAACACCTTTGAACTGAATAGGATGTTATAGTCGCACCAACAGTTAAGGTCATACAGCGACTTTCCAGCTTCCAATGGTGGAGGAAGACCCCAGGTGCACCTCCGGACAATTTCCGTGCACGGGCGGGCACTTGGGTGAACCACCAATGTTCCGCAAGCCAGCTGGATAGCTTCCTCACATAAAGATTGATGGAACCTACAATGATGAGGGGCAAGTGTTTTCAAATCAAATGTGTAGTCATAGTTGCCATTTGAACAAACTTGGTAAAGACTTATAAGCCAATGGTAAATGCATAATATTATTCTTATAAGACTGTCACCTGTCACAGTGATCTGCAGACAACATGTTTCTTAGTGGGGCTATTAATGCCTTCTGCGCGGAATCAGCTTTGACCAGTTATGATGACAGCTTCTTATGAAACTTCAATTTCACATAGGTATTGGATTCATGGTTTGATCCCATTATTGCTATTTCATAAGGAATTTAAAAATGTAAACAAAAAAGAGGGGGACTTTGCCAGATGCACACCTTTTTCCCGGTGGCATGTTGCCGTAATGACGACTCAAAATATACTTGTTTACTGGTCACTTGAAATCATCAAGCCTTTTCTGTGTTGCTTTAAATTAGAATATCGCTTAAGCCGGTGCTAGAAGGCGTGAGAGGTGTTGCATCTTAGACTTAATTCTCATGAACAGACTCAATAAAACCGAGTCTGCTACTTTTCTCTCTTGTTTGCGTTTGTTGCTTTCAAGGGATCACCTTTTCAGTATTTATTAAAGGGATTGATGTACTATTTTCAAGTTTTAAAGGACTCTGAAAAACTTTAAAAAAGCTGAAAGAATTATCAAAATGTCATGAAAAACAAAGAAGACATGACCTATTGAAAATTTGAAAAGAAACATAAATGGAGGCTGCCATCTTGGAAAGATGACGTCATCGCGCCATTTTACCGTAATTGGCATATTGACAAAATGTCTTTTAAAGCAAAGAAAATCACTGCAAATGAAAAATAAGCATACACTTTATACAGTTTACGTCTGAATATTTAGTTTTAATCAGTTTGCAGTGATTTTCTTTGTTTACGTCTGTATATTTAGTTTTAATCAGTTTGCAGTGATTTTCTTTGCTTTAAAAGGTATTTTGTCAATATGACATATATGGCAAAAAGGCTCGATGACATCATCGTTTCAAGATGGCCGCCTCCATTTATGTTCTTTGCATATTTTTAATAGGGCGTATCTCCTTTATTTTCATGGCAATTTTTATAATTCCTTCAGTTTTTTCTACGTTTTTCGGAGCCCTTTTAAATAAATCGTGTTTGAAAATAGTGCATCAACCCCTTTAACTTAGTCAATAAAAGTTGCCGTTTGTTGTTCAATTGCTCAATTGCCGAAAAGTATATTTTATAACCCCTAAACACCAAAAACAATCGGCAGAAATGATTTCTCTTTTAACGCAATTTTTTGTCGCATTTCTTATATTTTAATGAAATTTTCTTGATTTTAACGCGAGAATATTGTGATTCCTGTTGAAGTTTGTATCATGCATTTAAATTAGCATCTTGATATATTTATCTAGCATTATTTTCACTTTGAACTTGCTAGCATATCATTAAAGGCACACACGGCAATCTTGATTCTTTAATAGTTCACTGCGTTAATTTAAGATCCTACATAACTAAAAAAGACAAAAGTTAACGACGGACGGACGACGGACGACGGACGACGGACGGACGATGGACAACTCGGCTTCCCATAAAAACAACTGAATATTTGTACATTAAATGTACAGTATATCACATAATTATCATAAATATCATATAAAAGCTAGAATCCCAAAAAAAAATATATGAAGTACACTTAAAAATACAGAAAATCTAGCAGGAATTCGAACTCGTCGATATCAGCCTATTTTTTACATATAACTTGCAATATATTACCTTGATATAAAGTCTTGGTCTTAACGAGACAAAAGTTAACGACAGACGGACGACGGATGGCGAACGGACGACGGACAACTCGGCATCCCATAAGCTCTGTTGGCCTTCGGCCAGTAGAGCTAAAAACGACTGAAAATTTGTACAGTATATCACATAATTATCATAAGCATCATATAAAAGCTAAAATCCAAAATAAAAAAAAAATATGAAGTACACTTACTAAATACAGAGAATCTAGCAGGAATTCGAACTCGTCAATATCAGACTATTTTTTACATATAACTTGCAATATATTACCTTGATATAAAGTCTTGGTCTTAACGAGACAAAAGTTAACGACGGACGACGGACGGAAGAGGGACAACTCGACATCCCATAAGCTCTGCTAAAAACAACTGAATATTTGTACATGTACATAACATGTACAGTATATCACATAATTATCATAAACATCATATAAAAGCTAAAATCCAAAAAAAATAAATATGAAGTACACTTAAAATACAGAGAATCTAGCAGGAATTCGAACTCGTCAATATCAGACTATTATTTACATATAACTTATTACCTTGATATAATGTCTTGGTTGTGCCAGCCATTAGAAAGTAAAAAAATATGTATAAAGTTGTTGTATGCAGCTGTTGCTTAAATCTCCTGTCTTAAAATCAAATATTAATGAGTAGCATAATCTATGAATAGAATGTGTACAGGTACTGAGTGACCAATCTAATACCATGACCAGTAAATAACATATTTATGCACTTATTGATAATAAACATTGATTTTGTTTCATTAAAAACAACTTTGACAGGATTATTTGATATTTTAATTGATAGCACCAGCTAGCAGTAGGAACGCCACGGACCTATTATAACAAATCAGTTTTGTTAGCATTTTTCTTCAACGAACATGGACTATTTCTTTGTATCTTCAGACTATTTTAAGAATTTTCAATTAAAACAGATGCCATTTTTTTTACACCCGAAAGGTCGCTTCAGAATTGGGCGCGCAGCGTCGGCGAGCAATACGGGCACATCTAGACTCTAAACTCACGCGTATAGTGTTCAATACCGTGAATTGTGTAAAGCCTAATACCGTACTGGACGAAGTGACGCCCCATTATGTGTAAACACAGTGCAGCAGTGTTTGTTTGACAGGTCACAGTGACATAAATTGACATTTTGGCGCAAATTTAATTTGGGATTACTCTATCTGCTGCTAGAGGTCAGTTTACAATGTATTTGTTTTATCAATAAAGTTTGTTAATAAATATCAGCCAATGCCTAAATATACTAGTATACTAAAGTGGTGTGTAGGCCTACTGAATAATTTCATTAGATCGATAGAAAGTTCATATCACTATCACTGTTTAAGTGTGGTCCGATATTTCTATTAACTGGGTGTAGGCCTACTGTATACTGTATTTCAAGCAATAAAACAGTTACTAGTAGTAATGCACCTATCAATGTCCCCCAAGTAAGATGGGTGGGGCGAGGGTGGCGGGGGATGATGGTGCTTGCATACCGACAAGGAGGAGGTACGGTAGCTAGAAACCCCCTCCTTAACCCACCCCTCAGATGCATTTTTAGCGTATATCATTATGTTATCCCCTTTTCTCGCAAATTCGCGAATACAAAACCAAATAAAACAACCATTGAAACGATGTAAACTGCCATTGACATTTGCTCTGAAATTAGTCAGATTCATAAATATTTATGTAGAGTTTTGAGGCAAGAAAATGATTTTGAATGCATATTTATTTACATTTACTAGATACATTTTGTTGAGAGAAAAACCACGCCAAATTTCGAAAAATAAACTTCACTTTAAAGGTTTTTAAGGAGGTGAAGCTACTACGCTTGCATCCAGTGTGTCTCAAAAGAAATGGCTATTCCATTAGCTGGGAATATACTGTGAAAGTGAACTTTCTTTAATGGATTTCCAATTCATGCTATATGATAGTTTACATACAGTATAATGAGATGTTTTTATTATATTAACTGTGTAATTAATTGAGCACAAGGAGTAAACTTAATATTATTCGTGCTTTATTCAATTTAGTTCATAATTTTATTTATGTTACATTATGTATAACAAAGGATAAACTATGCTTGTTTTTATCATTTACATTGGATTGATGTTGTTTTTTCAGAGAGACCCCAAATGTGAATCGTGCACTTGAGCAGCTCTAAGTGAATTGATACTGACGATTTCAGAATGTCCAGCCGTATTAAATGCTATTGGATCATATGGAGGTGGGGGCCTTTTTAAAAAGTGCTTGTGCTCTGATAAAAAATCTGCCACCACACTTTTTGTAGTTCTTTAAATGGAGCTTGTATTACCACACGTGTTAAGTTTGCACGGTGCTGTTCAAAGTCAGAGTAAACAAGAGGCCCAAGAGGGCATGTGGACGCTCTACTGGCTAAACATAAAGTTTATGTATAATATCATTCAACCGGAACATGGCGATGATATACGCAACTAGGCTTCGTTCTGATCATCCCTGCAACGTTTTGTTGAAATCCAGCCAAAGGTTCAGGAGAACTAGTCTGTACAAAGGCAGTGTATTAAAACCTTTAAGGAGTCATAACTCTGCCAAAATTCATTCAACCAGAAAACGGCAATGACAGGTCAACTAGGCTTGGTACTGATCCCCACCAAGATTCGTTGAAATCCGGCAAGGAGTACAGAAGAGACTAATCTGGACAAAGTTTGTCTATTAAAATCTTTAAAGGGCCATAACTCTGCCAACAAAAAATCACCAGAATATGGCGATGATATGCACAACTAGGCTTGATACTGATCATCCTTGTAAAGTTTCGTTGAAATCCAGGCAGGGGTTCAGGATTAGCCCGGAAAATGTTTCTGTATCAAAAACCTTTAAAGGGTCATAACTCTGCCAAAAATCTGTAAACCGAAAAGTGACGATGATATGCACAACTAGGCTTGGTGCTGATCATCCCTGTACATTTTCGTTGAAATCTGGCGAAGGGTTCAGGAGAACTAGTCCAGACAATGTTTGTGTATTAAAACCTTTAAAGGGACATAACCCTGCCAAACATCATTCAACCGGAACATGGCGATGATTTGTACAACTAGACCTGGAACTGATCATTCCTAAAACGTTTCGTTTAAATCCGGCCAGAGGTTCAGGAGAACTAGTCAGGACAAAGTTTGTGTATTAAAACCTTTAAAGGGACATTACTCAGCCAAAATCATTCAGCCGGAACTCGTTGACGATATGTACAACTAGGCTTGGTACTGATCATCCCTGAAAAGTTTCACTGAAATCCTCCCAAATGAAGGCTCTTTCGTCTTAATGAGGCCAAGATATAGCATATTTCAGAAAATCAAGGGCCATAACTCCTGTGTAAATGGTCCAATCTGGCTGTTTTTCAAATTTATCGGAGTTTACATTGATATTTTACAATCTGGTAAAGTTTGGTAAAGATCGGATGAAAAATGAAGGCCTATCATCTTAACTAGGCAAAATATAGCATTTTTAAATAAATCAAGGGCCATAACTCTGCTGTTACTGTTCCGATCTGGCTGGTTAAAGAAAAGAAGAAGAAGAAAAAAAAAAGTAACAAAATAAAAAATATTTAAAAAAAAATAATAATAAAATATTAAACGAAAAAAAAGAAATAAAAAAAAAGTAAAAAACCCTGATAAGATCATATGAAAAATGAAGGCCCTATTGTATTAACGAGGCAAAATATGGTTTTCGAACTTGTCCGAGATTTCATTGATATAAAGACACTGTCAATGTTTTGTAAAGATCCGATTAATAACGAAGGTTCTAGAGTGTTCACAAGGCAAAAGTTAACGGACGGACGGACGACGGACAACTCGTCATCCGAACTTCTCCGAGCTTTCATTGATATTAACAACCTGGTAAAGATCGGTTACAAAATGAAGGCCCTATCGTCTTAACAAGGCAAAATATTGCATTTTTAATTAAATCAAGGGCCATAACTCCGCTGTTACAAACCCAATCTGGCTGGTTTTCGAACTTAACAGAGGTTAAATTAATATTAGCAATCTGATAAAAATTGGTAAAGATCGGATGAAAACTGAAGGCCCTATCTTCGAAACGAGTCAAAACATAGCATTTTTAACTAAATCAAGGGACTTAACTCCGCTGTTACTGGTTCGTTCTAACCGTTTTCGAACTTGTCCGAGCTTTGATAGATATTACCAATCTGGTAAAGTTTGGTAAAGATCGGATGAAAAATAAAGGCCCTATCGTCTTAACAAGGCAAAATATAGCATTTTTAACTAAGTCAAGGGCCATAATTCCGCTGTTACTGGTCCGATCTGGCCTGTTTTCGAACTTGTCCGAGCTTTCATTGATATTATCAATCTTGTAAAGTTTGTTAATGATCGGATCAAAAAAATGAAGGCCCTATCGTCTTACCGAGGCAAAATATAGCATTTCTAACTAAATCAACTGAATTGAATTGAATGTTGTTTAACGGCTCATCAACACAGTATAGGTTATTTAGAGCCGCCCAGAGAGAGGGGAAGGATACATAGGAATCCGGGAACCTGCCCTACTCTTATTATCGAATAGATTCCTATGGTTCTTTAACGAGCTCGGAGGATAGACCCATACACGGGACCGCCCGGTTTAGTCCCCATCCGACGGACGGGGCTAAGGGAAAGTGTCTTGCCCAAGAACACACCGACGGAACTCAGTGGCACCACGGAGGGTTGAACCCGGGGCCTCCGGTTACAAATCCGCCGCGCTACCGACTTCGCCACGCCAGCCCTCTTTTAACTAAATCAAAGGCCATAACTCCGCTGTTACTAGTCCAATCTGTCCGGTTTTCGAACTTGTTCAAGCTTTCATTGATATTAACAACATGTTAAAGTTTGGTAAAGATCACATGAAAAATGAAGGCCATATCGTCTTAACAAGGCAAAATGTAGCATTTTTCAATAATTCAGTTCCTGGTCCGATATAGCTGGGTTTCGAACTTGTCAGAGCTTTCATTGATATTAACAATATCATGAGGTTGCCCTTAATGGTTTATTCTCTTACTGCTCTGGCTGCTGCCAAGTCATTGAGTACCTTTGTTGTGGTTTTCTAGGCTATTGTTGTTTTGTATTATATTTACACGAGCATATTTGTGTTTTACTTATATTGCCTATTGATGGTGCCTTGTTGGTTAGAGATTAGATCATGGCGGGGATTTCTTTATTTACACTGTCCTGTTTTAATGGGATGACAGTAGGGTAAGTGTGAGTCAAAAGACTACATTAACAAGAAGGCAACATGTCCTTTAAGAGTGCATAAACAATAATCAGAACCTTTAAACGCTGGAGTAGAGGACCACATATTCGAAATCAAGTAGGAAACCAAAAGTATTTGAGAATGTACCACCGATATCTGTAAATATCGGGCTCAGCGATCTCCAAAGATAAATCGAACCTTGCTCGTTCATAAAAAGATATCTAATTATAAATAAATAGAGATGTACAGGGACAAATAAAAACTTATAAAACAACAGATGTATATGGGCAGGTTAAAAAAATGAGGCAAAAGTGTGACATTGGGGGCCAAAATTAAACATAACTTTCAACCTTTACTTTCCATCACGAACTTAGCGGCAGATATTCTAGTTTACAAAAGTACTAAGGTATTTCACACTTTTGTGAAATAAACGTTTTACGACAGACAGACAGACAGATATTTTTTATTGATTTAAACTTTACAAGTTTATCATCATATACAATATGCAAACATTTATACGTGACAGAATAAACAAAACAAACAAACAACAAAAACATAATTTTGCACACTAGTTTCAAATAAATTGTATTATTGGATAATTTGAAATATTAAATAATTGAATAAAGATGTGGAAATGACACTGAACTTTAACTTACGCAAATTAAATTAAATATTAACTTAAAAAAAAAAAAAAAAAAATTTGTTCTCATTATCGCAAAAGCAGTAACATAAATAATTAATTGATAATAGTTTTCATTCGAGGATAAACCTAGTTTTGATAAATTTTGTATTTTATTTACGCGAGCATATTTGTGTTTTACTTATGTTGCCTTGTTGGTTAGAGATTAGATCATGGCGGGGATTTCTTTATTTACACTGTCCTGTTTTAATGGGATGACAGTAGGGTAAGTGTGAGGTTTGGTGCACCCTAGAACCGGTTTACCCCCCCCCCCCCCAGTGGCCTACTTTGCCACTGACCGTTCCAAGGCGGTAGCCCTATTGTCAACCCTTTTGTGTTTGTGGTGTCGTTTGTATTTATTATTGCTTTTGCCTTTTTGTTTGTCTGTTTGCGTGTTTGTTTCTGTGTTTTGTGGTTGACTGTCTTCCTTGAATGCTACTTTCCCTGTCCGATCTTTTTATATTTCTTTTGGTAAAGATCGGATTAAAAATGAAGGCCCTATCGTCTTAACGAGGCAGAATATAGCATTTTTAACTAAAGCAAGGGCCATAACTCTGCTGTCACTGGTCCGATCTGGCTGATTTTCGAACTTGTCCGAGCTTCCATTGATATTAATAATATGTTAAAGTTTAATAAAGGTCGGATGAAAAACGAAGGCCCTATCGTCTTAACGAGGTAAAAGTTAACGGACGGATGGACGACGGACTACGGACGACGGAAGACGGACAACACACCATCCCATAAGCTCCGCTGGCCCTTGACCAGTAGAGCTAAAAATGTGTTCGGGGATAATGCAGAGTGATTGTTATATCTGAGCTTGTGTAAACTGCATGTTATGACTACATGCGCAAAACAGGACTTGTTAAAGGGACATAAGGCAGTCTTTATTTGCTTAAAACTTCTGGTTTCCGGTCAATATTTCTTCATAATTTGCATTTGTGCAATCATTACTATTAATTTATTAGAATAGATCAGAAGAAATTGTTTTACACATTACTTACTGTTGATAATAGTGCACCTATAATATAGTTAAGTATTTGACTGAATAACTAAGACAAAATGAAAACTGACACTTTTATTTAATTTAATGCAAAAAGGTTTAAAGTTTAAAATAATATCAAGTTAATAAATGGAGATGGTAATGTTAATGCTTGATAAATACTTAAAGATTGCCGTGTGTCCCTTTAACAACCACACATTACAATATGATTATGTTCTCATTTTGAAATATGGTCTCTATGTTCTGGGTCTCCCATTTACTAAAGGGAAACACAGCAAATTTCCAATCTTGTGTATATTACACATTTTCACATATCAGAACAGACCAAACATCTATAAACGTGTCTTCCCATCTGCTCTATATAATCATGCGTTTTTTTCTTAAACTAGCGGCATCACCATGTTATGAGAGAGAAAACTTATTGTATATATGTATGTTTACTCCCCATGTAAATGACCTTATGAAGTCATTAAAGTAAATTATGATATGAAGAACACGTGTAAAATTTAACAATGTTAGATTTTTGGCTAGAGTTGTTCTTTTAATAAATAAATAGCTGATAGAACATTGCAGCCTATATCAGATTTAGCTTTCCTTATAATAGATTCTTGCTTTACTGTTGGATGAAAATACATTAAAATTGTTGTGTGACAATTTAAGTGTGTAATCATGTCATTATCAGATCAATTATATACTCGTATGATACAAAATATAATATGTATTGACCCTTTATTTGATGTTGCTATTTACTCAGTTTTTGTCAAGGGACGTTGTAGTCCAGTGGATAGCATACGCGGCTTTGAATCAAATGAACACGGATTCAAGTTTATTGGCGCCACTGGGTTACTTCGATGTGTCCTGCGGCAAGACAACATAGCCTCGACCGTCTGATGAGAACAATAATTAAATGTTAAAATGTCCCGTTCCCCTAAACATGCAACTCCCCTAGCAACACCTGATTAAAAGTGAATACTCTGCTTGGCTTATATTAACTTTTTATTCTGTAAAACATTGTTGAGTCGGTGGGTGGGTGGGTGGTTGAGGGTGAGGGTGAACAAAACCTGCTTTTTCAATTAATTATATATGAGCGTTCAACTTAGGCCTTGAAAAAAGTATGTGAGTTTAGGGTAACACAACCCTACCTATTTTGTCTGGTGAAACCTAGCAATTTTTTCCAATTTACCAGAAAAAAATAAAAATTCAAGGCTGTTTTGGAGATAAAATGCTATGTTCCTCTATATAAATATAAAATCTATTTTATTTTGCCGCAAGCTTTCGGTTGTTTTTCCAACCTTCTTCATGACGTTTATTTTATATACAATTTAACGGAAACGACGTTACGTCATTTCACAGAAAATATATATATAAATATATGAAAATAATCCTACCTACTTTTTTCTGGCATGTTACCCTAAACCTGCAAATTGAAATATAGAGCCCTGCCTTAACAAACATATGTTTTTGTTTGGCCTTATTACGGAATGTTATAGCTCGTCTATAGACGCGAGCAATCTATCAGACTTCAAACTTCGGATTTCGGAATTCAGAAGTACAACAAACTTGGCATGGTCACCCTTCTGTGTCTGGGTTTTAGTAGGTTCCAGTGAGGAGATGAAGGGTGGCAGGGCGCGCGCCTATATAAATCCTCAAAAAAATACTCACCAACCTCGAATTGCGGACATCCTTGTTAAAACCTGGATTAATACCCTGTATGTGGATTGACTAAATAATTTCCAGACCGCCCCTGCCCCCACCATTCCCCTAATGTTTCTTTAGGCCCTGAGGCAACTAGTAAAATATAAGGATGCTTTACCTTAAAAGTGAGGCACTGCATGTCTTATGCATAGTTATAATCAATTAGTGTCATTTAAAAAGTTGTGAAATGTGTCCGCTTTCCTTCATATAATTATGTTTCATGTGTTCCTCCAATGTATGCACTCCTCACTCGCCTAAAATCACTTGTTTGCCATATTCGGGAATGGAAAACTTGGTCAAGTTTGATACCAAGAGTGACCGTAGCATGTGTGTCATAAGTCGATAGTCGATGGTAAGATGCGATGGTTGATGGTAAGATGTGATGGTAAGATGCGATGGTCGATGGTAAGATGCGATGGTAAGATGCGATGGTCGATGGTAAGATGCGATGGTCGATGGTAATATACGATGGTCGATGGTAAGATGCGATGGCCTTACCATCGACCATCGCATCTTACCATCGCATCTTACTATCGACCATCGCATCTTACCATCGACCATTGCATCTTACCATCAATCATCACATCTTACCATCGAGCATCGACCTAGATGGTAAGATGCGATGGTAATATGGCCCTGACGTGGGCCACCGTAACAATGTATATATGCCCTAAATAATATATAATGAAAACAGACCTGCACTTTTTGGATTCATGCGTACAGTGTTTCATATAATACACTATATAATGTTTGTTACTGACAATAGCGTGTCTGTTACTCGTCAGTCGTGTACGTATTTACTTGGCTAAAGGGACACACATCAATCTTGCTTTCTTTAAAACTTGAGTCGCTCCCTCAGTTTTAAATGACCAGTTAAAGGTATATAAGTATCACTGTTAAACTTATATTAGTTTATCGCTCTTTTTTTCTGATTCCAAAAATTAACACTGCAACTACAACTATAGGATATGTTGTCTGTTTTTTAATTTAGTCTTTTAGCTGTTACTTGTGATACGCAGGCTTCATAACCGCTGCTCCCAACTAAATTCCATTATGTTTATTTCGCTCTTCGGGGCATTTAATTTTATTAGATACTGGGACCATATGCCGTACGACATGAGGAAGCAAATAACTCCATGTCTACCACCGTAAGCATGCCATCTTCGGGATGGTTAAAATTGTCTACTATTGATTTTATGAATATTGAGTTCTGCTCAACCCGGGGCTATGGGGCGTGAGCGGTAGCTAGCATATTTCACTACCGCTCATGAACAGTCTCAATCAAACTTTCTTCTGATTAACTTAAAATTTTGTTTTTTTAACAGAAGACAATGAACACATTCATAAATTTTTTTATTTTTTTCGCTATTTTTTCTGATTCCGAAAATTAACACTGCAACGTATATTTTCACTATCGTGATTTCGTTTCCCGACGTTCCGTTGCAATTGCGTTTGTTAAAACCTAATTTGGGCACTCTGGCATAAACCCAAAGCATGTATAGATCAGATATATAGTCTGAAATGCATGGACAAATGCATTTTAAATACATGTATATATTGAAATAATGGAATTATTTCATTTCTTGTGTACCCAGTCGCGTCTGTATATATATATATATGAATGTTGCCGTCTTCCGAGTCGGTGGGCCATGTAAGCTAATTTTCGGAAAAAAAAGTACTTCTCTCTGATTTTGTTGAAATTAAGATGACTGTATTTATTTTTATTCTCGCTTCTAAAATGACAAAATTAATCGAATTTGATTGAAAAGCGCATTATCGGCAAATTAAACCTTAAAACAGCCTAAAGTTATCCCTTCGAAAAATACCTTTAACTATTAATGGGAATTACATGAAGTGTAATAATGTTCGAGCAATGTACTTTGTGAATATTATTACTTTAACAACGATCCACGATTGTGTTTTGTCATAATCACAGTTTAGAGAGATTTATAAATCTGACCGGTGTCAATTTCGCCGATAATGTCATTTTTGTAATCGATTTTATCACGTGACCGTGTTTAATAGATATTCCTAAGCCATTCATAATTTTCCGTTGCCAAAATGTTAAGATTTTACCTTATTTTCACTAGGTGATAACATTTGTGTTACTCGGTTTTTATCCTTAGGTTATATAGTAAAACAAAAAAAAATTGGCAGAGTAAATAATATGATAGTTTTCAAGATTCAATTTTGGAAGATACATCTATTGAATCAGATTGCATAACTGTGCATGACATCTACAGAGCTTTAAAATAATCACTCTGTAAATACCGGTATGTTAACAGTAAACTTAGTTAAACGTCTAGCATACCAGAATGTTGAGCAGTGTCAAAAATGCTGGTCATTGATTGGTTAGTATATTTGGATGACGTTGTATCAAAATTATGAATAGAGCTGGCGTTCCTACTGTAGCTAAGGATATCAAGGTAACACATTGCAACCTTTATTGTAAAATAAGATTTATGTTTCTAACAAGGATTTATAATGAGATGAAATCCTGCAAGTTTCATGGAAAAATATGCAGAAGTGTATTCAATGTCCAATCACACCCTAGTGGTGTTGTTTAATGACACATTCTGCCACTAAAACGTAGATATATGTTGTCTTGTCAAAATATATACAGTGAAGGGTTAAATACAAAATCAGAGATTTTTGACACTTGAGCAATCTATAATATCAGTCAGTACATATGAATGGGGCGAAACCCTTTGGGACGAATATTTGTTGGCAATCCCCTTGATTTATAAATGCTTGCACTGTACATAGAGTCCATATAGTCACAATTAAAACTGGACTTTCACATTCGAAGAATAAGAGAGCTTATGTAATCACCCCGGGGTCGAATTCGGCGTCGGCGTTGGCGTCGGCGTCATCGTCCTACATCAAGGTTTGCGTGTAAGCTTTGGTTACAAGTCTATATCTCTTACATTACTTACCCTAGCACAACCAAATTTGGCCATGGGATCCTTATAGCATTATCTTAAGGGCTGCATAAGCAAGTTTGGTTCCTGTAACCCATGGGCTCCCATGGAACCCAAATCATGATAGCCCATACAAAGTGTCCTATTTCACATCAAATTCTGCGTGTAAGCTGTGTTTACAAGTCTATATCTCTTACATTTCTTATCCTAGCACAACCAAGTTTGGCCATGGACTTCCTTATAGCATTGTCTTAAGGGCTCCATAAGCAAGTTTGGTTCCTGTAACCCATGGGCTCCCATGGAACCCAAATTATGATAGCCCATACAATGTGTCCCATTTCACATCAAATTTAGCGTATAAGCTGTGTTTACAAGTCTATATCTCTTATAATTCTTACCCTAGCACAACCAAATTTGACCATTAGCTTCCTTATAGCATTATCTTAAGGACTGCTTAAGTAATGTTGGTTCCTGTAATCCCTGGACTCCCACGGAACCCAAGTTCTGATAGCTCTTAAAATGTGTTTCACATCAAATTTTGCGTGTAAGCTGTGTTTACAGGTATATATCTCTTACATTTCTTGTCCTAGCTGAACTAAATTTTGGAATTGGTTTCCTTATAGTATGTTGTAAAGAGTTGAATAATTATTTTGTCTTCTGCAAATTCTGGTCTCCCATGGAACCCAAATTGTGATGGCCCATAAAAGGCAGATCTAGGTTTGCATGTAAGCATGTATATATCTATTATTTTGGTTTGGGATTTCTTATAGCATTATGCATCTTAATCATACTTCACCCATATGTTTTTTTTTACACATTTCTTTGTTGTTTTAGTCAATTCTTACACATATATGTTGCCCCCTCCCCCCCACGCCCCCGCCTCTCACCCACCCCCATGTGAAACTATATATATATATTTTTTTTACATATTTCTGTGTTGTTTAAGTCAATTCTTACACATATATGTTGCCCCCTACCCCCCAACCCACTCCCGCCTCTCAACCCGCTCCCCACACCCCCACTTGAAACTCTATTTTTTTTTTACATATTTCTGTGTTGCTTTTGTCAATTCTTAAACATGTTGCCCCTTCCTCCCCCCGCCTCCCCATGTCACTCCCAACCCCACCCCGCCCCATCACACACTCGGAAACTAGAATATTTTTTTTTATTTTTATTTTTACATATTTCTGTGTTTTTTTGTCAATTCTTACACATAGCTTCTTACACATATGTTGCCCCCTCCCCATCCCCACCCCCTGCTTCTCCCCCCGCTTCCCTACCCCCACACACACTCGAAACTCGTTTTTTTTAAAAATATTTCTGTGTTGTTTTTGTCAATTCTTACATATAGCTATCTTGCCCCCCGCCACCACCACTCCCTCCCAATCGAAATATTTTATTTTGTTTTACCATAATTCTGTGTTGTTTTGGTCAATTCTTACATAGCTTCTAACACATATATGTTGCCCTCCCACCCCCCGCCTCTCCCCCATCCCCACTCAAAACTCCATGTTTTAAGTATTTTTTTTACATACTTTTGTGTTGTTTTGGTGAATTCTTACACATATATGTTGCCCTCACCACCCCCACTCACCCCACCATCAACCCCGCTGCTCCCCCACCCCGCACCCCAATCAAAACTCAATTATTTTTTATTATTTTTTTTTTACATATTTCTGTGTAGTTTTGGTCAATTCTTACACATAGTTATGTTGTGCCCCCAACCCCATCCCACATTGTTGTAGCCTTGTTTTCTGATGGTATATACTAGCTATAAATTTATAATTCTCTGAAAAATCGAATAGTCGAGCTGCGCTGTTCTCCGACAGCTCTTGTTAGATAATACGTTTTATCTTAGATCGTCACTGCAGGAATTCCCGCCATTTCATGATCGTTCCAATGCAAATGGCGTTGACGAGTACAAGGGCGTTAACCCAAGAGAAACAATATATATCTGGCTATTTACAATATTTGATCATCTAAAGGTCATTAAAGAGACACAGTGCAATATGGATATAAGCTTTAGAGACACTGTGGTATAACGGAATTACAAAGACAAACACAAACAATAGTAGCAGACTCAATTTTATTGAATATGTTCATGAGCCGTAATGTGGTGCAACACCTTTCACGCCCGGTAGCACCGGCTTAAGCGGTAATATACTGTAAAGCCACAACGATTGGTCTTGATGACCCTCAAATAACCAGTAACTTAACACTACTGATTTGTAGCCGGGGCGACGTAACAAATGTTATTATAAAAGTTGAAAATGGAATTTACATAATATAGTCAATCAAAAACACGCAGACAAATAAAAAAACAATTATCAGGGAAAAAATGAGCAAAGTATGCGACACCACAAGCATACAAAGCATACCACCTTGATACGGTCAGTGGTAAAAAAGGCCGCTTGGGTTTTGAACAAGGTACTAGGGTACACCAAACCTCACTATTACCCTTTTGTCATAACAATAAAAGGCGACTGTGTAAATAAAGACCCCCCCCCCCCACCACACACCCTCAAGGATATATCTTGTAACAAACTAAGCAGCACTAATAGGCAATTTAAGCATAACACGAAGAATATCATGTATACAAAATTATAATAAAACAAGAAATGTCACTGTAAGTGACAAATGCCCAAGCAGTGACCTTTGACATCTAAGTGTGACCTTGACCTTGGATTGTGTGCACGACACGTCGTCTTGTTGTGGCGTGCACTTGTGCCAAGTTATTTGAAAATCCGTCCAGGAATGCCAGAGTTATTGACCGGACACAATTTGAACTTTGACCTCTAAGTGTGACCTTGACCATAGAGCCACGGACCTGGATTGTGTGCGCGATACGTTGTCTTGGTGTGGTGAGCAATTGAGCCAAGTTATTTGAAAATCTGTACATGAATGTCGGAATTATTAGCACTTTATTTTGACATTTGACCTCTAAGTGTGACCTTGATCTTGGAGCCACGGACATGGAATTTATGCGCGACACGTCGTCTTGTTGTGGTGAGCAATTGTGCCAAGTTATTTGAAAATCCGTCCATTATTTTCAGAGTTATTAACCAGACACGATTGTATGAACGAACAAACGAACGGACGACCGAACAAACGAACGCAGGGACTGACTGACGGACGGACGGACAGTGACTACAGCGACTACAGCGACTACAGCGACTACTATATGCCACCCTTCGGGGGCATAAAAAACACTAAGAAAGTAACACAGCGAGTACTCAATGGCTTGGCAGAAACCAGAAATCGAAACATGATAATATACCATAAAGGATACGACAATACTTATAAGCACATATGTGTAAAGTATCATATATTGGTTCATAGAAAATGGGGTATTCCTTTTATTATTGAATATTTTATTTAAAAAGTAGCGTTTTCCTAACGTAGCAGCACCGCGTAATATTATGTGTTCATTATAAACACCATACCAGCTCACAGGTCCTCAGCGTATCATTAGATAGTCCACCTGAAGTATTTTAGCCTCTTCCGAAACGACTGATTAACATATGTTCTTTTTTGTGTGTGTGTTTTACAATCACGTTTTAAATCGGTAATTTCCGATTATTAACATGTTTCAATGACCGTTCTAAGTCGGTAACCCTGTCTTTACCACCCTTTCTGTTGTTTTTTGTCTCTTTCAGTGTAGTTTCAAGTCCTTGTTTGCAGTACAGTGCGGACCTACGATGCCATTGCGTTCGGACGCTGTGGTTTCTATAGGACCCTATATATCATTTTGTTTTTCCTATGTCGGAAAACAGGTCAGGAAACTAATGTCCCCATTCCTCCTCTATATCTTGTGGGTCTCGCCAAATTTTAAGTCAATACTAACATAAGACCATGATTTTGTTTTTCGCTTCTCTTCATCCTCCAAGTTATTTTTTATTTCGTCGTCTCTATCACGCAAATATTGCTCTGCCAACTTGCGGCATAAACTCATGCATATTGTCAGACATTCTGGATGTATTGTCTAAGGACCATACATGTCCTTCAACTTTCCGGTTCTGGTACATGTCTCTTTAATAGACTCGTGCATACAATGACAAGAAACATAACATAACTCGATCGTGCACCTTCATATATCGGCTGGACATCCAAAGCTCATAACATCATGCAATAATCTAGTCAGTTTCATCAAGCGAGTATCGTTTTGTTTCAAACCGTGATAGCCCTGAAGATGTGTATTGAACTCGCTCATCATAAGCACACTACTTGTTCAGAATACAGGTCAATGACATCATGAAGTTTATCTAGATGCTCCGTAAAAATGTTTATTGAGTTGATTGTACACGGTGTGTAAATTTGTATAACGTTTGTAAACAAAATAACCTTGAGTTCTGCTCAACCCGGGGCTAGAGGCCGTGAGCGATAGCTGGCATATTTCACTACCGCTCATGAAAAGTCTCAATCAAACCGAGACTGCAATATTTCGTATGTGTCGTGCTCGGCCGTCCCAAAAGGTCCATTATCATACTCTTTTTTGCTGTATCTGTAACTGAACACCCGTAATTATACAATCGTCCGTATCTAGGGTATAATAACGTTCTGTTATCGTTTACGCCAAACAAATATCCACTTCCTCCGCCCCCAACCCAGTCCACCACCTTTATCCACATTTCAACACCACGACAATAACAAATCAAAGCTTTATTTACCTTTACCACACAAGTCATGATTTGTATTTACAAATGTATGCCACAGATATCTATGTTTCCCTTAATAAAGCCAATGCTCTGATATGCCACATATATCTATGTTTCTATTATTTAGCAATGTGTAGAGATAATACGAATTGGACATGAAACCGTGAAACAGAATGCTAATCATGGGTTTGGACGGGTTTTGTCTCCGATGTGTAGGCATACTGGATTTGGGCAACGAAGTGGGATCCGGAGGCAAGATTCCCCTTAAAACCGAATGCAAATCATGGGTTTTGATGTGTTTTGGAACATGTGTGTATGCAAACTGAAGTTGAGCGATGAAGTGGGGCCTGGGGGCATGATTCCCCAGAAAACAGAATGCAAATCAAGTGTTTTGACGTGTTTTGGCACATATGTGTAGGCACACTGGAGTTGAGCGACTAAGTGGGGTCCGTATAATTCTAGTTTTAAGGTGTATAGACCCTCCGTCATAAAACCAATAGGACGTCCTAAAGGTATAGGTACAATAGAGTTTGGAAGTGGGTTCCGGAGGCATGATTCCCCTTAAAACAGAATGCAAATCATGGGTTTGGACGTGTTTTGGCACATGTGTGTATGCACACTGAAGTTGAGCGACGAAGTGGGGTTCGGAGGGCATAATTCCCCTTAAAACAGAATGCAAATTATGGGTTTTGACGTATTTTGGAACATGTGTGTATGCACACTGAAGTTGAGCGGCGAAGTGGGGTCTGGAGGGCATGATTCCCCTCAAAGGGATTGATGCACTGTTTTCTATTGAAAAATAAAGGAGATAACATTTGCATTCTGAGCGGCGATGTGGAGTCCGGAGGGCATGATTCCCCTTAAAACAGAATGCAAATCATGGGTTTTGACGTGTTTTTCTCACATATGTGTAGACAGACTTAAGTTGAGCGACGAAATGCAAATCATAGATTTTGAGGTGTTTAATCCCAGTTTTGTAGACAGCTACCCAGCTGACACTGTATCTGCATTCCGGAGGCCAGGATTTTTGAAAAAAAATAGTATAGACAGTAGCCGTAAATAATTATATCAGTCATAAGTGTTGCGTGTTTAATCACAGTCACTAGAGATCACACTACAAAAAAATGAACTTAGGTCGTTACACGTAATTTATTATCAATACCTAAAGAAACTAATAAAAGCGGGCGACCATTTAAACTCAGCTATTATACTTATTCAAAGCGCGGCCGATACAATTGCTTTCCTTAAGCTAACACGCACATATAGTCGTAAACACACACCATTTCAGGCCATAGTTTATTTCATATAATATAATATAATCCATCGGCACAAACATGTTATACAAATTACGTAAAGCATGATGTGACTATTTCTACACGGCATTGGGACAAGCTCCAAACGGAGCTATACGTAGAAGTGTCCCAACGTAACTTCTTCTTAATACTTTGCTCACAAACCGGAGTTACTCAAGAGTAATGCTTTATTATAATTATACAATCGTCCGTATCTAGGGTATAATAACGTTCTGTTATCGTTTACGCCAAACAAATATCCACTTCCTCCGCCCCCAACCCAGTCCACCACCTTTATCCACATTTCAACACCACGACAATAACAAGTCAAAGCTTTATTTACCTTTACCACACAATGCTCTGATATGCCACATATATCTATGTTTCTATTATTTAGCAATGTGTAGAGATAATACGAATTGGACATGAAACCGTGAAACAGAATGCTAATCATGGGTTTGGACGTGTTTTGTCTCCGATGTGTAGGCATACTGGATTTGGGCAACGAAGTGGGATCCGGAGGTTCAACTGAAGTTGAGCGATGAAGTGGGGCCTGGGGGCATGATTCCCCTGAAAACAGCATGCAAATCAAGTGTTTTGACGTGTTTTGGCACATATGTGTAGGCACACTGGAGTTGAGCGACGAAGTGGGGTCCGTATAATTCTAGTTTTAAGGTGTATAGACCCTCCGTCATAAAACCAATAGGACGTCCTAAAGGTATAGGTACAATAGAGTTTGGAAGTGGGTTCCGGAGGCATGATTCCCCTTAAAACAGAATGCAAATCATGGGTTTGGACGTGTTTTGGCACATGTGTGTATGCACACTGAAGTTGAGCGACGAAGTGGGGTTCGGAGGGCATAATTCCCCTTAAAGGGATTGATGCACTGTTTTCTATTGAAAAATAAAGGAGATAACATTTGCATTCTGAGCGGCGATGTGGAGTCCGGAGGGCATGATTCCCCTTAAAACAGAATGCAAATCATGGGTTTTGACGTGTTTTTCTCACATATGTGTAGACAGACTTAAGTTGAGCGACGAAATGCAAATCATAGATTTTGAGGTGTTTTATCCCAGTTTTGTAGACAGCTACCCAGCTGACACTGTATCTGCATTCCGGAGGCCAGGATTTTTGAAAAAAAATAGTATAGACAGTAGCCGTAAATAATTATATCAGTCATAAGTGTTGCGTGTTTAATCACAGTCACTAGAGATCACACTACAAAAACATGAACTTAGGTCGTTACACGTAATTTATTATCAATACCTAAAGAAAGTGATAATAGCGGGCGACCATTTAAACTCAGCTATTATACTTATTCAAAGCGCGGCCGATACAATTGCTTTCCTTAAGCTAACACGCACATATAGTCGTAAACACACAACATTTCAGGCCATAGTTTATTTCATATAATATAATATAATCCATCGGCACAAACATGTTCTACAAATTACGTAAAGCATGATTTGACTATTTCTACACGGCATTGGGACAAGCTCCAAACGGAGCTATACGTAGAAGTGTCCCAACGTAACTTCTTCTTAATATTTTGCTCACAAACCGGAGTTACTCAAGAGTAATGCTTTATTTGAAGCCAGCAACTTTTCTCCTGTGGAAGAATGCGGTGTGTTTACTCGTCCATCGTACTGGAGAAATGTCGCTGGCATCAAATACAGCATTAATCTGGAGTAACTCCGGTTTGTGAGCAAAGTATTAACATTACTACGTGTAATAGCATTTCCCGATTGTTCAAATAAGGCCTGATTCATTTTTATAGAATAAATGAAGTCACACTCGCCTTTGTTGACAAGTTGTCACCATTTATATCAGCTAGGAAGTTACGTTGGAACACGTCCGCAAATAGCTCCGTTTGGAGCATGTCCCAATGATTACCAGCCGTGTTTCTAGCTCTGCTGGCCAAAGAATTGTAGAACGTATGCGTGTCGTTCATCAATTACATAATTCTAGCTTACATTTGGTAAACGGCTTTCGATTTTCATAAAATTTGATTTTAATGTGTGTTTCAGTGATTCTATAGAATCTCGGAAAAGTTTGACAATGAACAATATCGACATGTGAGAGTTGCCCCTGTTTATTGAAAAAATAAAATATGCAAACGCGATATTAGCTCATATAGTTTACGCGATTCATTTGGTAAACAGGTTCCGCTTTATTCCACGTTTAATTAACTCAGCAACTTGATACTTCGTTATAGTACGGTGTTCCGTTAGGGCCATCATACCATCACGTATCGACGTTTACAAGCCAATGCGCAACGGTACGATGGTCCATCGCGTTATCGCCATCATTGTACCACCGTCTTTGTACCATCGTGCCATCGCGCATGGACTTGTAAACGCCATAGTAAGATAGCACGATGGTACGATGGTCCATCGTACCATGGCGCATCGACATGGACTTGTAAACGTACAATGACACGATAGCGATTAACCATTATACCGTCGTACCGTCTCGTTTACAAGTCGATAGTCGTTTGTACGATGGACCATAACAAGTCGATGGGCGATTGTATGATGTTAGATGGCGATGATACGATGGCGACAAAGCGATGGACCATCGTACCCATGTCATCGTAACATTGTCTCATTGTACCACCGTCATTGTACCATCGCGCATCAATATGTAAACGTCGATACGCGATGGTTCGATGGTGGAACACCGTATTCTTGCCTTTGAATATGTTAAAGAAACGTTCAGCTGATGTACATGTTAATTATAGTAATGAGATTCTGATTTTTACCAAACATATGATCTGAATGTTTGCTTTAATAAGACATTGGACAGGTTCCACAATTAGAATAATCAAATGTGTTACAAAGTGTTTTTAGGTGCGGAAAAGGGATGGGGTGGGGAGGGGTGGGGCGGGGCGGGGAGGGTGCGCGGACTGGGGACGGAGAGGACGTACGTATTGAGTATAACGGGAATATACCTCATACATTAGATAGTTTTCATGATACTCGTTTGCTATGTTTCACCAGACTGACAGAATAAATACGCCAATTCATCTATTGCATTAAAGGGACTATTTGTTTGTTTGAATATTGTTTTACGTCATTTTAGCACATTTTATGCCATATATGACGTCGATTATTTTTTGGTGGAGGAAGACCACCCCATATTTTCTGGGTAGAACCAGTACTGTTTATCTCCCGCCATCCGTAATAATCGACACTTACTCATTTACAATTTGGGCTCCAAGTGGGATTCGGACCCGCAGCGGTGAGAGGCGAGAATGTTTACAATGTAACGTCGTTAAACCCTCGACCATAGAGGTGCATATTAAAGGGACAAGTGACGGTCTGGGAGCATCATGGGTGTCAATCCAAATACAAATAAAACCATTATAATCTTTTTCAGATTCATATTCAGTGCGCATATGAACTAAATTAGGATTGATAATCCGTACGAATTAATTATTGCTCATGAAAGATTCTGGTCTTGTAAATTACACGACTCGACTAGTTTTGTTATATAAATCATTAATATTACTTCATATGATGCTTTAAGGCTCTTATATATTCTTGTTATACACGTACACTTCATTTAAGTTATATGTTCAACATGTGTACAACCCGTAAAGAAAATAACCCGTCAAATAAAGACAAAATTACATATTACAAAACCGTTTATCCAGGTCTAAAGGTGATATAACAATGTGTATGTGCCGATTACAAATAGATGTTTATTCACGGGTTGTTAAAATATCCGTGATTGAATAGACGTAAAATGATGTATGAGATGGGTTTGTGAGACTGTCTATGACATCTGTTACTACGTTATACATGTTCTAGTGGCACTGAACTCTTGTTACTATGTTAAAAGTGTTCAGTGGTACTGAACTCAAATGAATTACTGGAAAGCGGCTCATAAGCACATTAGTCTCACCTCCATACATTCCAGTTCTTCTATATGCTGCATGAAATCGGAACCTTGATATCAAATTGTGTTTATGGTTAAGTTGCTCAGATGATACACGGGACCTTTCGTGTTACTTCCCCATCCGACGGAAGATGCTAACGAGTCAAGTGTAGAGTGAGTGACTGGCTCCCCGCACCCACCCAACTCCCGGTTTGTGTCCCCATCCCATGGAAGATGTCTTTTTACGTCTCCCCGTCTGACGGAAGATACTAAATCACGGGATCTCCCGTTTTACGTCCCCAGACAACGAAATATCCTGATGAACCCGTTTTATGTACCCATCCGACGTAATATGCTAAAACACTGACCTTCTCGTCTGTCGTTCCCATCTCAAAGATGGTAAAGGCTTAGCAGTTAGGTGCACAGTGACACATTTTCATAGATTTAGGATTCAATTTAGTTTACAAGTCATGTCAAACTAGTTAAAGAGTCAATAATTTATTTAAATATAGAAATCTGAAACGATATCAGATGTCATACAATGGCACGTATTGTTGCAGTTCAGATCGCGTATTTACTATAAATGAGTATGTGAAAGCTTTAGCATATACCATCTCAGAACGGTGGTAGTGCACCCGGTAAAGGATCTTGGAGCGGTAGTACTGCATCTGGGAAAGGATCTCGGAGCGGTGGTAGTGCACCTGGGAAAGGATCTCAGAGCGGTGGTCGTGTACCCGGGCAAGGATCTCAGAGCGGTGGTAACGCACCCGGGCAAGGATCTCAGAGAGGTGGTAGCTCACCCTGGCAAGAATCTCAAAGCGGCGGTCGCGCACCAGGGCACGGATCATAGAGGTGGTAGCGCACGAGGGCACGGATATCACAGCGGTGGTAGATCACCCGGGCACGGATCTCAGAGCGGAGATAGCTCAAACTGGTACAGATCTCAGAGCGGTGATAGCCCACCGGGCACGGATCTCAGAACGGTGGTAGCGCAGCCAAGCAAGGACCTTAAATCGGCGGTAGCTCACCCTGGCAAAAATCTCATAGCGGTGTAGCGCACCAGGGCAAGGATCACATATGGTAGCGCACGCGGGCACGGATCTCAGAGCGGTGGTAGATGACACTGGCACGAATCTCAGAGCGGTGGTAGCAAACCCGGGCACATATCTCAGAGCGGTGGTAGCGCACCCGGGCACGGATCTCAGAGCGGTGGTAGACCACCCTTGTACGGATCTCGGAGTGGTGGTAGTTCACCCGGGCACGGATCTTAGAGCGGTGGTAGACCACCCGGGCACGGATCTCAGAGCGGTGGTGCGGTGATGGTCACGCCCCCGGTCGCGGATCACAGAGTCATGGACACGCACCCAGGCGCTGATCACAAGGGGATGGACACGTACCCAGGCGCAAATCACAGTGGGGTGTTCCCACATCCAGGGGCGAATCACAGGATGATGGACGCGCACCCTGGTGTAGATCACATGGGGGATGGACACGCACACGGTCACGGATCAATGAGTGATGGACGCGCAACCTGGGACGATGGAGGTACACCAGGGCACGGATCACATGTTAATTGACGCGCACTCTGTTACAGATTACAGGGCGATGGAGGCGCAACTGGACACAGATAACACGGACCCAGGCATGGACGCGCTCCTAGGTGCTGATCTAAGAGATGTAGGCGTTCCCAGGCGAGGATCTCATGGCAGTGTTTGCGTTCCCAGGCAATGATCTCATGGCGGTGTATGCGTTCACAGGCATGGAACTCGTGTCATTGTTTGGTTTCCCAGGCGCGGATCTCATAGCGTTGTATGCATTCCCATTTGTGGTTCTCAAAGCGATGTATGCAATTCCAGGTGCGGATCTCGTGTCGGCGTATGCATTTCCAGACACGAATTTGTAACTAGTTAATCTAGTAAGTTTAAATTGTAATAGCATTTCAAATCCTAACGTAAATAACTAAGAACATTTGAAAAACTTAAACTGTTATTTAATTATATGCATAAAGTATTAACGTTAACATGATTTTGGATTAATAAATCGAGACGCTACTTTTATTGCTGACAAACGTCAAGATCGCCATGTGTCCCTTCATGGATCTAAATACATATGTGTAGGTCTATGGTCCCTTTAACGAAGTAAGTTGTCACAAAACTTCTGTCCATTCATGGATCTAAATACATGTGTGTAGGTCTATGGTCCCTTTAACGAAGTGAGTTGTCACAAAACGTTTGTCCCTTCATGGATCTAAATACATGTGTATAGGTGTATGGTCCCTTTAACGAAGTGAGTTGTCACAAAACGTTTGTCCCTTCATGGATCTAAATACATGTGTGTAGGTTTATGGTCCCTTTAACGAAGTGAGTTGTCACACAACGTTTGTGCCTTTATGGATCTAAATACATGTGTGTAGGTCTGCGGTCTCTTTAACGAAGTGAGTTGTCACAAAACGTTTGTCCCTTCATGGATCTAAATGCATGTGTGTATGTCTGTAGTCCCTTTAACGAAATGAGTTGTGACAAAACGTTTGTCCCTTCATGTATCTAAATACATGTGTGTAGGTCTATGGTCCCTTTAACGAAGTGAGTTGTCACAAGACGTTTGTCCCTTCATGGATCTAAATACATGTGTGTAGGTCTCTGGTCCTTTTAACGAAGTGAGTTGTCACAAAACGTTTGTCCCTTCATGGATATAAATACATGTGTGTAGGTCTATGGTCCCTTTAACGAAGTGAGTTGTCACAAAACGTTTGTCCCTTCATGGATCTAAATACATGTGTGTAGGTCTATGGTCCCTTTAACGAAGTGAGTTGTCACAAAACGTTTGCCGCATAATGTGAAGTATATGATCCCCATGTAATATAACCCATGGCCAAACAAAGACTAGTATAATTATCATTTGTTGGCCTGATAGTACCCCAGAACGGATCTGAGATTTCATTGACACAAGTATTCAAGTCTACAAAGACTATTATGTTTAAATTATATTTATCTAAAGTCATCGTAGTCACGTACTCATTCTGATCTTAAAATGTGTTTGAATGGTATTTTACGTCACTTGTTAGCACATTTTAGGCCATATATGACGGTCGATGTTTTTGTGGTAGAGGCAGACCACCCCATTTTTCTGGGTAGAACCAGTACTGTATACCTCCCGCTATCCTTCAGAATCAACACGTTTTCACTTACAAGTTGAGCTCCAAGTGGGATACGAACCCGCAGCGGAGAGAGGCGAGAATGTTAACGTACCGTCGTTAACCCCTCGACCGCGAAGGCCTATACAAGTGACACTACAAGTCATAACAGCCGTATAACTCTCCCTAGTATGTTGCCGTGTGTCTCTTTAATTTGTTGGTAAAACATTAATGTGTTCACGTTATGCTGAATCGTTGCATTCATTGCAAAATGACTAAAACTATTTCCCGATTTAAAAAAACAAATAGTAATAAAGGGATCCCCTGGCAGCAACAAACACAAAAAAAGAAAAGAAAAGTAGCTGATTTTATTGTCTGTTCATGCGAGGTTAGTTGCAACAACTCTCAATCCCGCTAGCACCGGTTTAAAAGGTAATCTACGTTAAAGCCACACAGATTGGGCTTGCTGATCCCAAAGAAATGGCGTTAAAAGTTAAAACGTTGATGATACAGTTAATTTCGTTTTAATGTTCTACCCTATTATTGGATATATATCCAACGCCAATGGCAAAACGCTCTTTAAGTGTATATTGATATTAATATGCTTTACAAAACGTTATATAAAATACACTCCATTCTGAAGATATTACTTTCCAATTGCATTCGTATTGACTTGATCACAGATAGAAGTTTATTTGTGTTTCATAATTTGAAGGCTTAACACTATTTATAATGCGGCATACAATTATGTTTTTATGTAAATAGTATCGCCGCTTCTTTAATAACGATAGTACATGTCACAATTAACAAAATTATATTTCAATAAAAAGAAGACGTTGTCAAAAGAGAATTACGAATGACTCACCATTTCTACGAAGAAAAGTTTTATGATTCACTGTTTTTACGAAGAAATGTTTTATGAGTCACTGTTTCTACGAAGAAAAGTTTCATGATTCACTGTTTTTACGAAGAAAAGTTTTATGATTCACTGTTTCTACGAAGAAAATTTTATGATTCACTGTTTCTACGAAGAAACGTTGTATGATTTACTGCTTCTAACAAAACAAAAACCTGATCAGTGAAACGTTATTGTGTATTGCCATCTAAAGTTAGTGTGTATTGCCACCATGAGTTAGTTTTTATTGTTATCCAGTGTTAGTGTTTATTGCAACCCAGTGTTAGTGTATATTGCCACCCAGTGCCACTGTATATTGCCACCCAGTGTTAGTGTGTATTGCCACATAGTGTTAATGTGTTAGTGTGTATTGCAACCCAGTGTTAGTTTGTATTGCACCTCAGTGGTAATGTGTATTGCCACCCATTGTTAGTGTGTATTGCTATCCAGTGTTAATGTGTATTGCAACCCAGTGTTATTTCGTATTTCGTATTGCCACCCAGTATGAGTGCATATTGCCACCAAGTGTTAGTGTATATTGCCGCCCAGTGTCAGTGCGTATTGTCACCCAGTGTTAGTGTGTATTGACACCCAATGTTAGTTTGTATTGACACCCAGTGTTAGTGCGTATTGCAACCCAGTGTTAGTGTGCATCGACACCGAGTGTTAATGTGTATTGCAACCCAGTGTTAGTGTGTATTGGCACCCAGTGTTAGTGTGTATTGCAACCCAGTGTTAGTGTGCATTGACACCCAGTGTTGGTGTGTATTGACACCCAGTGTTAGCTTTATCTAAATATCGATTTCTCAAAATAAACAAGTGTAAAACATCTGGGTTTGTCACCCAAAGGTGAGAGTGTCCAACTAACTCAGTGGATATGTTTTTACAGAGTTTATTTAGGGCTCAGAAGAACATACAGTTTATGACGATATATAGTAGAACACAGGGGCGGATCCAGGATTTCAGCTTAGGGGGGGCGTAATATTTTGGTCAATTTTCGGGTCCGTCTCTAGCCTCATAAAACATTTGCGGTAGTGCATTGATAGGGTAAAAAAGTATGTTTTCAAATAAAAGGATTTAACAATGTGTTAATTAAACCACTCATTAGCCATTATGTGTCTATCGAGCGAGGAAAAAAAATATACTGAGGGCGTCCAACGAAATTGTTTGATATTTTATCTACAGTAACATGGACATACACGTATGAATAAAAAAAAAGTCCGTTTTCAAATAAAAGTATTTAACAATGTGTTAATTAAACCACTCATTAGCCATTATACGTTGAGCGAGTGAAGCGAGCGAGAAATTTTTTGATACTGAGGGCGTGCAACGAAATTGTTTGATATTTTATCTACAATAACATTGACATACATGTATGAATAAAAAAGTCCGTTTTCAAATAAAAGTATTTAACAATGTCTTAATGAAACCACTCATTAGCCATTATGCGTTGAGCGAGCGAAGCGAGCGAGAAACTTTTTGATACTGAGGGCGTGCAACGAAAATGTTTGATATTTTATCTACAATAACATTGACATATATGTATGAATAAAAAAAGTCCGTTTTCAAATAAAAGGATTTAACAATGTGTTAATTAAACCACTCATTAGCCATTATGCGTCGAGCGTACGAGAACATTTTTTTATACTGAGGGCGTGCATCGAAATTGTTTGATATATTATCTACAGTAACATGAACATGCATGTATGAATAAAAAAGTCCTTTTTCAAATAAAAGTATTTAAAAATGTGTTAATAAAACCACTCATTAGCCATTATGCGTCGAGCGAGCGAAGCGAGCGAGAAAAAAAATTATACTGAGGGCGTGCAACGAAATTGTTTGATATTTTATCTACAGTAACATGGACATACATGTATGATCCGGAACTTTTAGGGGGGGCGCGCGCCGGGTGCGCCCCCCCCCCCCCTGGATCCGCTAGTGGAACATCGTATTACACATCATCTAATACATCATCGGAACAGGTTTATGGAACAAGTCCATGTGTACATAGGTGTTGTGTCAATCAATCTTTCACTGTGTTGTGATGGTTAGCGCTCAGCAATTCAGTAATACATCCTTTAACCTCAGTCAACCACTTCCAACCATTTTTAAGAATGCATAAATTCAGGAAAACTTTCATAACATTCCAAAATGACTTTTCCCTAATAAAGATGGCTGTCAACTCCCCAGAACTTTACCCAACACAACAAGTCACATGACCCTTATTTCCCGCCAAACTGTGGCTATTACACAACCAGATTAACATAATGTACACTATTGGAAAACCAGTCTAAAAATAGTAACACTCTTCAAACAGGTATTAAAGCAGCTTGCTCCATTTAAGGGTTTGCAGAATAGATCATATATTGATCCTGCTACACAAGCTGTGATGTTTTGTTACCCTAAAAAATCCCTGTTATAGTATCAGCTTATCATATCTTAACATAATGACAACTTCAATATATTCATCAACTCTATATTAATGTTAACACTAATTTGTTTTGACGAAAGATCTAGGTGGGGATTTTGGGCGGGGCTACGATGATATACTCTTACATCGCTAATGACTGATTAAAGGGAGAGATTTTGATATCTAAGCCGACAGAATATACAGGTAGGGTTACATCCCCCAATAAAAATATCTAACTAACATATGAGAATCGATGTGCCAATATTAAGTTAAATGTCTGACCTATTTCTGAAAATATCGTTATTTTTGTACTGCAGACGATTTTCTGTATTTGACAAAAGCAATGATAAATTATGGTGTAATGAGGGAAGTTATAATGACGATACCACATAAAAGAACACATTTTCGGAGACAAAACAAAATATATATGTACATTGTGGATGATACACAGTTATGTTACATTGCTGATTAATGGGAGAGAATTATAGCAAGATACCGACAGATTATGCAAGCGATTACTTCCCCCATTAACACAGTACAAAATAAGAATATCAGTAACCGATTTACTTGGGAAAAAGGATGATACTTATTCTATATGGAGTAGCCGATTTACTTGGGAAAAAGGATGATACTTATTATATATGGAGGAACCTCAATCGACGAAATTAGACCGGGCAATTGTTTAACATTTTATGATTAGTAAATAGACTTGGAATTTATCAATTCGCTATCAATTATAACGCTCTATTTGAGTACTATTTAGATGTTGCTAATAACGCAGTACGTATATTGATTGTTGATTAAATGTTTATACTGACACCATTTTAAGTTTACACTTGTAGAATAAGGTTAAAGCAACATTCACGTAATGTAGTTCTTTGAATATGTCTAATTTATTAATTGTTGGGCACATGTTTCGAAAGTTGAACGTTTAAAATGGTGACCTAGTTTCATTCACTCTTTATGTATGATTATAACAATACAGCAAAGAACAGTTACATTACTTTGTGAACTGTATTGTATACTCTCTTAAGAAGAGTGAATTACTAAATGGAAGAGTGGATGACTATAATGGAAGAGTGGAGGACTATAATTTAAGAGTGGACGACTATAATGGAAAAGTCGATGACTATATAGAATTCAAGTGTTGTTTAGAGTCACCCAGAGACAGAAGTATATACAGAAATCCGGGAAACCTGTCCTACGCTTACTAACTAATCTATTCCTATGGGTCTTAATGTGCTCGCAAGATAGGCTCCGATAAACGGAACCGCCAAATGTTCGTCTTCATCCGACGGATTGATTTACATTTACATACTTTTACCATATCAACCTCATTTGTAAGTAGTTTTAACAATACATTTTTACATTAAAATTTTACTAACTTACTATATTTGACGACTAGCCGTAAAACACGACCATGTGGCGACCAAAATATTCAATCCAAAACACGGAAAAAGGGTAATTATTGAAGTTCGAGGATTTTACCCCGCATATTTTGCTTTGTTCCCGTGAACTACGTACTTTTTGCCGAAATAGACAAACCATTAAGTAAATAATAACGAAACAAACGTTTGTTTTTATTTTTTCAATGTTCACTGCGGAGACAAGACGGCTCCGGTTCATTTCGTGCCAAAACCAGTTCGTCCCGGGATGTTTCGTCCGGGATGTTTCGTGCCAATACATTTTTGGCATGTTTCGTGCCCTCTCTCTGGATGTTTCGTGCCACATATGCAGTTTTGTCAAACATAGATATTAAATTGAATAAGATTCGTAAAAACTGTATTTGTATTAATCCCGATGAGTTATATTAGTTTTGTCGAATACATTTTCAAGGCATTATAGAAAAAATCCCGTAATTATAAAATGATATTTCATTCTTCTTCTATGCATAATGTTTTAAGAAATACATATTTATTAATATTATTATTATTATTATTATTATATTATGACATACTAATACTAAACAAATAAAAACTTTGTTATCATATATCGATTAGTCAGGATTGTAAACGTTTAATTTGATTATTATATTACTTTAGTATAATTACATTATATAAGCTGGCGAATGTATGTGTTACCTTCAGATTTCAAGTTAATGTTTGCTCCAGTTTGAACTCGTTTGTTTAGTGTTTTATCTTTCTATTTTTGAATTTAATACCTTTGCTATCTGTAAAATAAATAAATAAATAAAATCTAAGAAATCTTCTGATTTCTTCTCTTAGCCTACGTGTATTTTGGTTAATATGGTTAATTGTTTCATGTTCTCACTATCTTCATATTTTGTGAACTTGTTAGGCTACAAACATGTTGTGTATGTTTAATTGCTGAATAAAGATATTTGCATAATTTTATATTTAGAATATTGTTATTAATTTATTGCGAAAGACAGGTGTAATCAAATTATATAGTGTGGTAATAATAATAAAGCCTCCCGCGACCCCAGCGTTTTCACACATTAGCAATGCATCTGCTTATCCGTTTTACGCTCAGTTGGTTATTGCTATCATCATAGAAATCACGAGCATCCTATTTATGTTAATTCGATTACTTTTGACACGTGCCATATTCGTGTCGGTTAATTTATAAATATTAACTTAAGGTTGTGTATTCTGCTAGTAGTGTTACTTTCAGAGTCCGACACATGTCGTATTTATATTTCAAATATGGTATACTCTACAAATTAGACATGTGACATATTAAACCCGGCAAATTGCAACATTTAGAAGAAAGAGTTTGATAATTAAAGTGTTTATAGCAGGAAGACGTTGGCACATGCTCTATCCTTCGTATATATATATAATGCGAAACGTGTTCTTTGCAATTATATTATTTAGTTAGCAAATTATATGTTCCAATATCGTATTTTTTATGGATGTAATATTAAAAAGCGAATTTTAAATTTTCAAAATGGCTGTGCCAAAGCAGCCTTGTAAGATCTGCATGAAGCAATGTAATGATGATTGCCTGCAGTGTCAAGTAAGTAACGTTTTACATAAATAGAGGGGATTGGAAAAATCACCACTGAGCCGAAAAAAATATCTCGTGATTTTATTTAAATTTGTTAATTGATTATAAAAACAAAAGACACTTTTTAAACCATATATTTCAGATATAAAATATTCGTTTTCTTAAGAAAATATGTTGTTTTCTCATACTGCATTTGTTTCCAAAACACGTATGCTGTTGTTTTTTATCTTGGCAGACATGTGTAGATATGTCCTAAAACACAATGTTTCCATAGGGTATGTTATTTGTTACCGGATACTGGGTACAAGTTTTTTTTTAAAGACATCCGTTTAATAAGCATGTACAGCATGTCATATAATAGATCTTAGGCAGAGTTGATTTGAATACATGGTAACACAGGAATACACCAGATACAAACTGGATACAATCGGTACAACTAAAAAAATATTAATAGATTTGAGGTAGACCACTTTTGGATACATGGTTATACAGGGATACACTAGGTACAAACTGGGTACAAGTGGGTATCATACTCCCTCCCGCCGCTGGGGTTTTGGCGGGCCTCCCCGAAGAAAATTTTGAAAATTAGGAGGCAAATCATGCTTTCTCAAGCTCGGTACAACTAATAATATTAATAGATTTGAGGTACATCACTTTTGGATACATGGTTATACAGGGATACACTAGGTACAATCTGGGTACAAGTGGGTACAACTAATAATATTAATATATTTGAGGCAGATCGATTTTGGGTACATGGTTACACAGGGATACACAAGGACAGGGGCGTACCTGGAGCATTTTGAAATGTACGCCAGATATGAGAAGCGTAGCTACGAACCGAGCGGCGACGATGCGAGTGGTGGGTAGGTGTGGGAGGGGGTATCATACTCCCTCCCGCCGGTGGGGTTTTGGGGGGCCTCCCCGAAGAAATTTTTGAAAATTAGGAGGAAAATCATGCGTTCTGAAGCTACATTTCAGCGTTTATTGCATATTTGGAACTTTTATTTTTTCACTTTTGCTGACGAATTGTACGCTTTGGCGTACGTGCGTATGCCTGGATACGCGCCTGCAGGTACAAACTAGGTACAAGTAATACACTGCTACAATGTGACTACGTGATATATGGGTTAATGTCGCGCTGTGTCGATAATTACTGTTCCATAACATTTATGACTCTTATAATACACAGCTACGTCCATGATATATGGTCAACCTCCCGTGCGTCGATAATTACTGTTACGCAATTAACTGTGGTGTCCGATTAGGCAGTTAATCACCATTACGTAACAACACTGATAAAATTATACAAATTTGATTATTAGATTTCATATAGCACACAAATATATTTGGCCGTATTTAAGGGTATATCATAGTACATGGCATTTGCACTTGCATTTCAAGGAATTTATGCATGCAATGAATACCATATAAGGAAACCAATTCTTAAGGTCAACTCTACTATATTTAGATTGGTATCTAATGCGAACTGAAACAACTTATTAAGATAGATAGTACTATATATCAAAAACAAATGACGTTATCTAAATAGACAAAACACTTGTCACTGCTGACGTGCATTTCTCCTAGTCACGTAAGGTGTTTAAATGCAGGACAATGCGATAGTCAGGGTTCTAATTTATGAATACCTAGGACCAAATATCACTTGGTTAGGAGACCACTTACACGATTAAGGGAGTTGTATACGTTCATACGTCTGAAAACAAACAAAGGTAAATTATGCGTCCGTTTATTGCACAATTTATGAAACTTCAATGATACTTCATTCGGAAAAGTTTATTTGCCTACGTGCGCAATAGAAAGGCACTCGCTAATTTATTATTTTATTACCATGAGTATGAGTTTTGATAGCGAAAAAGGTTTTGGTATCATAAATCTGTTTAAAGTAGATGAATATGAAAACACTTTAAAATGATTTATATACAAGTGATTTTGATATTAGATATAGGGACAAATGCTTTCTGTCTGAACATAGCTGTAAGAGGTTGAACGCTTAAATGTGGCCCATGTTAATTCTTATTCAATTCAATATTATTCACGCACGCACGCACGAACGCACGCACGCACACCTAAGCGCACGCGCTCGCACACAAACACGCACACACGTGCACAAGTACACACACTCGAACACCACGTATACACATGTAAACACACGTAAACATACGTACACACACACACGCACGCGCGCGCACGATGCACGCACGCACGCACACACACACACACACGTACACACATGTATATACATGTACACAAACACACGAACGCACGCACGCGCACAGGCTTACACACACATATACACTCACACGTACACACATGTACACACATGTACATATATGTACACGCAAGCACGCACGCACGCACGCACGCACTCACGCACGCACGCACGCACGCAAAACACGTAAACACACACGTAAAGACAAGTAACAACATTTATACAAACGTACCCAAATGAACCCAAACGCACGCACGCACGCACGAACACACGCACGAACACACGCACACACGCTCGCACAAACACATGCACGCACGCAGCCGCGCGTACGCACACACACACACGTAAACGGACACGTACATGCATGTACACACACGAACGCACTCACTTACAACACCTTAACACACACGTACACACACATACAGACAAGTTACCAAATTTACACACACGTACACACATGTACACACACGTACACATATGCACGCACGCACGCACGCACGCACGCACGCACGCACGCACGCGCAAACACAAAATCACATGTTTGCATGTACGTACGCACACACGTACGTACGCAATCTCGCACACATTCTCACACACACTCACACACACACACACAAACACACACACACACACACAAACACACACAGACAAACACACACACACACACACACACACACACACACGCACACGCACACGCACACGCACACACACGCATGCACGCATGCACACACACACACACACACGCACGTTCACACACGTACATACATGTACACACACGCACGCACTCACTCACACCCCGTAAAGACACACATACAGACAAGTACACACATGTACAAACACGTACACATATGATGAGCCGTTAAACAATATTCAATTCAATTCATGCAGTGTAGCCTCATGTGCACACCGCAAGGCCATTATGTACACGCACATTTTACATGCATGACAATACATTATGTTATGTTGTTGTTTCTTTTTTTCGTTCGTTTAAAATTAAATGCAATTAAACATTAACGCGTATTGATACACATTAGTATTCTTTCAAAACGTCTCCAGTACCTTTAATATACTTAAATGTAGATTTGCGATTGCACTCAGGCCGACAAGATAATGTTCGAGATGTTGCGATGTACGGTTTCCCACAAAACTGCATGTTATGGTACTATACGCTTCGAATGTTAAAGTAAAATTAGATGTGCATGAGTACAAGTAACATTTGCTGGTATAAAACCAACATTAAAACAGACATGGTAGTGTTTATTTTACACATGATCATAAATTCGTGTTATAATTTGAAGGGAAAATCATTAGGTTTCACTTCCGGTTTTTGGATATTCTAAAACGCGGCGGTTTTGATTAATAAAATGCGGTGCTTTTAGAAATCATCAATAATAATTGTATGACAGAGAATCCTATTGATAGAAAAGGTCTCATACATTAATTTTAAAACTATATGTTAACATAAAATATTTATAACACAAGAAATCCGTGGATTCACATGTCTCGCCTAACGGGGGCTGGACTTAAACATAAAAAGGTCAATGATGCTTAAATGAAAGTTTGTAAACATTTTAGTAAGAAAATCAATCGAGTTTGCCGTTTGCTGAGATGAATTTAAGTGTATTTGTTTAAAAACAAAATGCTATTTTATTAAAAACAAGAGGCCCAAGAGGGCCTGTGGATGCTCTCCTGGCTAAAACGGATCTTATATCAAGGATTGTCGACATAACATTCCAATCAGTAGTTTTTTAAAATATTGCAAAAACAACAGGGATAGGATGGCCTTAGATCGCTCACCTGGTAATCATGGGCAATAAGTCTGCTGTGTCTAGTCTGGCATGGGCGTTTTTTGAATTTTTCCCACTTTCTTCTATGAATGAAATTTCATAAAAATGGGTTTGTTGGGGTGGGGTTTATATTAACATTCTAAACAAATATGGTAAACATCCGATAAAAAATGTAGTAACTACAGACTTAACAAAGGAAAATACAATATAGCATTTTTCAACAAATCAAGGGCCGTAACCTGTCGTTACTAACTAGATCTAGCTGGCTTTCGAACTTGTCCAAAATGTCATTGATATACCATATTTTGCACTACTAGACATCATACTGAGACTTCCTGCCACATTTTGTAGAAATCTAACAAGCCGTTTAGGAGGAGTAGCGCCGACAAGAAATTTAAAGTAAAAATGTCAAAGTGCCATAACTCCGTCATAAATCAGCACACTGGAACAAAAGCGCGATATGCACAACTAGACAACTTACCGATGCTTTCTGCCAAGTTTCGTCGAAATGCAACAAAGCGTTTAGGAGGAGTAGCGCGGACAAGAAATTAAAAAAAAAAGTCAATGGGCCATAACTCCATCAAAAATCAACGAACTGGAAAAAAATGCAATAGGCACAGTAATGCTTCCTGTTAACACGGCGTTAACACCAAAAAAAAGCAAAACAAAAAAATAATGAAATAAGAAAATTAAAAAAAAAATACAAAATATGTATATATATGTATATATATATGTATTAAAAACATATAAAAATATACTAGTAATAAAAAAAAAAGGCAAAACATCTGGTAAAGTTTGGTAAAGATCAGATGAAAAATGAAAGCCCTATCGTATTAACGAGGCAAAATATTGCATTTTTAACTAAATGAAGGGCCTCAACTCCGCTGTTATTGGTCCGATCTGGCTGGTTCTCGAACTTGTGCGAGCTTTCATTAATATTAACAATCTGCTAAAGTTTGGTAAAGATCGGATGAAAAATGAAAGCCTTTGGCCAGTAGAGCTAAAAAATCATCAGCTCCAAAAAGTAGGTCAAGGTCATAGATGAAATCCAGGCATCCAAATAAAAGATGCAACACCGAAGACACAACTATGTCAAAATAGAATATGTTTTCTTCTGAAGATTAAGCTATACATTAGGTTTAAAACATCTAGTGCATAATTCTCTTTAATAAACTCATGCATATTGTCAACCATTCTGGATGTCTGAGGACCATACATTTCCTTTAACTTTCCGGTTCTGGTACATGTCTCTTTAATAAACTCATGCATATTGTCAGCCATTCTGGATGTACCGTCTGAGGACCATACATTTCCTTTAACTTTCCGGTTCTGGCATATGTCTCTTTAATAGACTCATGCATATTGTCAGCCATTCTGGATGTACCGTCTGAGGACCATATATGTCCTTTAACTTCCCGGTTCTGGTACATGTCTCTTTAATAAACTCATGCATATTGTCAGCCATTCTGGATGTACCGTCTGAGGACCATACATATCCTTCAACTTTCCGGTTCTGGTACATGTCTCTTTAATTGACTCATGCATATTGTCAGTCATTCTGGATCTACAGTTTGAGGACCATACATATCCTTCAACTTTCCGGTTCTGGTACATGCCTCTTTAATAAACTCATGCATATTGTCAACCATTCTGGATGTACCGTCTGAGGACCATACATATCCTTCAACTTTCCGGTTCTGGTACATGTCTCTTTAATAAACTCATGCATACTGTCAGTCATTCTGGATCTACCGTTTGAGGACCATACATATCCTTCAACTTTGCGGTTCTGGTACATGTCTCTTTAATAGACTCACGCATACTGTCAGTCATTCTGGATCTACCGTTTGAGGACCATACATATCCTTCAACTTTGCGGTTCTGGTACATGTCTCTTTAATAAACTCAAGCATATTGTCAACCATTCTGGATGTCTGAGGAACATACATTTCCTTTAACTTTCCGGTTCTGGTACATGTCTCTTTAATAAACTCATGCATAATGTCAGCCATTTAGGATGTACCGTCTGAGGACCATACATATCCATTAACTTTCCAGTTCTGGTACATGTCTCTTTAATAAACTCATGCATATTGTCAGCCATTCTTGATGTCTGAGATTTCCATTAACTTTCCGATTCTGGTACATGCCTCTTTAATAGACTCTTGCATATTGTCAGCCATTTTGGATGAACCGTCTGAGGACCATACATTTCCTTAATCTTTCCGGTTCTGGTACATGTCTCTTTAATAAACTCATGTATATTGTCAACCATTCTGGATGTACCGTCTGAGGACCATACATTTCCTTTAACTTTCCGGTTCTGGTACATGTCTCTTTAATAAACTCATGCATATTATCAGCCATTCTGGATGTACCGTCTGAGGACCATACATTTCCTTTAACTTTCCGGTTCTTGTACATGTCTCTTTAATAAACTCATGCATATTGTCAGCCATTCTGGATGTACCGTCTGAAGACCATACATTTCCTACAACTTTCCGGTTCTGGTACATGTTACTTTAATAAACTCATGAATATTGTAAACCATTCTGGATGTCTGAGGACCATACATTTCCTTTAACTTTCCGGTTCTGGTACATGTTACTTTAATAAACTCAAGCATATTGTCAACCATTCTGGATGTCTGAGGACCATACATTTCCTTAATTTTTCCGGTTCTGGTACATGTCTCTTTAATAAACTCAAGCATATTGTCAACCATTCTGGTTGTCTGAGGAACATACATTTCCTTTAACTTTCCGGTTCTGGTACAGGTCTCTTTAATAAACTCTTGCATAATGTCAGCCATTTAGGATGTACCGTCTGAGGACCATACATATCCATTAACTTTCCGGTTCTGGTACATGTCTCTTTAATAAACTTATGCATATTGTCAGCCATTCTGGATGTACCGTCTGAGGACCATACATATCCTTCAACTTTCCGGTTCTGGTACAGGTCTCTTTAATAAACTCTTGCATAATGTCAGCCATTTAGGATGTACTGTCTGAGGACCATACATATCCTTCAACTTTCCGGTTCTGGTACATGTCCCTTTAATAAACTCATGCATATTGTAAACCATTCTGGATGTCTGAGGACCATACATTTCCTTTAACTTTCCGGTTCTGGTACATGTTACTTTAATAAAGTCATGCATATTGTCAACCATTCTGGATGTCTGAGGACCATACATTTCCTTAATTTTTCCGGTTCTGGTACATGTCTCTTTAATAAACTCAAGCATATTGTCAACCATTCTGGTTGTCTGAGGAACATACATTTCCTTTAACTTTCCGGTTCTGGTACATGTCTCTTTAATAAACTCATGCATATTGTCAGCCATTCTGTATGTCTGAGATTTCCATTAACTTTCCGATTCTGGTACATGCCTCTTTAATAGACTCTTGCATATTGTCAGCCATTTTGGATGTACCGTCTGAGGACCATACATTTCCTTTAACTTTCCGGTTTTGGTACATGTCTCTTTAATAAACTCATGCATATTGTCAGCCATTCTGTATGTCTGAGATTTCCATTAACTTTCCGATTCTGGTACATGCCTCTTTAATAGACTATTGCATATTGTCAGCCATTCTGGATGTACCGTCTGAGGACCATACATTTCCTTCAACTTTCCGGTTCTGGTACATGTCTCTTTAATAAACTCATGCATATTGTCAGCCATTCTGATGTACCGTCTGAGGACCATACATTTCCTTTAACTTTCAGGTTCTGGTACATTTCTCTTTAATAAACTCATTCATATTGTCAACCATTCTGGATGATGTCTGATGACCATACATGTCCTTTAACTTTCCGGTTCTGGTACATGTCTCTTTAATAAACTCATGCATATTGTCAGCCATTCTGGATGTCTGATGAGCATACATTTCATTTAACTTTCCAGTTCTGGTAAATGTCTCTTTAATAAACTCATGCATATTTTCAGCCATTCTGGATGTCTGAGGACCATACATTTCCTTTAACTTTCCAGTTCCTGTACATGTCTCTTTAATAAACTCATGCATATTGTCAACCATTCTGGATGTCTGAGGACCATACAGTGTCTTCAGCTTTCCGGTTCTGGTACATGTCTCTTCAATATACTCGTGCATATTGTCAGCCATTCTGGATGTACCGTCTGAAGACCATACATATCCTTCAACTTTCCGGTTCTGGTGCATGTCTCTTTGATAAACTCATGCATATTGTCAACCATTCTGGATGTACCGTCTGAGGACCATACATTTCCTTTAACTTTCCGGTTCTGGTACATGTCTCTTTAATAGACGCATGCATATTGTCAGCCATTCTGGATGTACCGTCTGAGGACCATACATTTCCTTTAACTTTCCGGTTCTGGTAGATGTCTCTTTAATGAACTTATGCATATTGTCAGCCATTCTGGATGTACTGTCTGAGGACCATACATTTCCTTCAACTTTCCTGTTCTGGTACATATCTCTTTAATAGACTCGTGCATATTGTCAGCCATTTTGGATGTACCGTCTGAGGACCATACATATCCTTCAACTTTCCTGTTCTGGTACATGTCTCTTTAATAGACTCGTGCATATTGTCAGCCATTCTGGATGTACCGTCTGAGGACCATACATATCCTTCAACTTTCCGGTTCTGGTACATGTCTCTTTAATAGACTCATGTATATTGTCAACCATTCTGAATGTCTGAGGACCATACATTTCCTTTAACTTTCCGGTTCTGGTACATGTCTCTTTAATAGACTCATGCATATTGTCAACCATTCTGAATGTCTGAGGACCATACATTTCCTTTAACTTTCCGGTTCTGGTACATGTCTCTTTAATAGACTCATGTATATTGTCAGCCATTCTGGATGTACCGTCTGAGGACCATACATTTCCTTTAACTTTCCGGTTCTGGTACATGTCTCTTTAATAAACTCATGCATATTGTCAGCCATTCTGGATGTCTGATGACCATACATTTCCTTTAACTTTCCAGTTCTGGTACATGTCTCTTTAATAAACTCATGCATATTGTCTGTCATTCTGGATCTACAGTTTGAAGACCATACATATCCTTCAACTTTCCGGTTCTGGTACATGTCTCTTTAATAGACTCGTGCATATTGTCAGCCATTCTGGATGTACCGTCTGAGAACCACACATTTCCTTCAACTTTCCGGTTCTGGTACATGTCTCTTTAATAAACTCATGCATATTGTCAGCCATTCTGGATGTACCGGCTGAGGACCATATATATCTTTTAACTTTCCGGTTCTGGTACATGTCTCTTTAATAGACTCGTGCATATTGTCAGCCATTCTGGATGTACCGTCTGAGGACCATACATATCCTTCAACTTTCCGGTTTTGGTACATGTCTCTTTAATAAACTCATGCATATTGTCAACCATTCTGAATGTCTGAGGACCATACATTTCCTTTAACTTTCCGGTTCTGGTACATGTCTCTTTAATAGACTCATGTATATTGTCAGCCATTCTGGATGTACCGTCTGAGGACCATACATTTCCTTTAACTTTCCGGTTCTGGTACATGTCTCTTTAATAGACTCATGTATATTGTCAACCATTCTGGATGCACCGTCTGAGGACCATACATTTCCTTTAACTTTCCGGTTCTGGTGCATGTTACTTTAATAAACTCATGCATATTGTCAGCCATTCTGGATGTCTGATGACCATACATTTCCTTTAACTTTCCAGTTCTGGTACATGTCTCTTTAATAAACTCATGCATATTGTCTGTCATTCTGGATCTACAGTTTGAAGACCATACATATCCTTCAACTTTCCGGTTCTGGTACATGTCTCTTTAATAGACTCATGTATATTGTCAACCATTCTGGATGCACCGTCTGAGGACCATACATTTCCTTTAACTTTCCGGTTCTGGTACATGTTACTTTAATAAACTCATGCATATTGTCAGCCATTCTGGATGTCTGATGACCATACATTTCCTTTAACTTTCCAGTTCTGGTACATGTCTCTTTAATAAACTCATGCATATTGTCTGTCATTCTGGATCTACAGTTTGAAGACCATACATATCCTCCAACTTTCCGGTTCTGGTACATGTCTCTTTAATAGACTCGTGCATATTGTCAGCCATTCTGGATGTACCGTCTGAGAACCACACATTTCCTTCAACTTTCCGGTTCTGGTACATGTCTCTTTAATAAACTCATGCATATTGTCAACCATTCTGGATGTACCGTCTGAGGACCATACATTTCCTTTAACTGTCCGGTTCTGGTACATGTTACTTTAATAAAGTCATGCATATTGTCAACCATTCTGGCTGTCTGAGGACCATACATTTCCTTAAACTTTCCGGCTCTGGTACATGTTTCTTTAATAAACTCATGCTTATTGTCAACCATTCTGGATGTCTGAGGACCATACATTTCCTTTAACTTTCCGGTTCTGGTACATGTCTCTTTAATAAACTCATGCATACTGTCAGCCATGCTGGATGTACCGTCTGAGGACCATACATATCCTTCAACTTTCCGGTTCTGGTGCATGTCTCTTTAATAGACTCATGCATACTGTCAGCCATTCTGGATGTACCGTCTGAGAACCACACATTTCCTTCAACTTTCCGGTTCTGGTACATGTCCCTTTAATAAACTCATGCATATTGTCAGCCATTCTGGATGTACCGTCTGAGGACCATACATTTCCTTTAACTTTCCGGTTCTGGTACATGTCTCTTTAATAAACTCATGCATACTGTCAGCTATGCTGGATGTACCGTCTGAGGAACATACATATCCTTCAACTTTCCGGTTCTGGTACATGTCCCTTTAATAAACTCATGCATATTGTCAACCATTCTGGATGTCTGAGGACCATACATTTCCTTTAACTTTGCGGTTCTGGTACATGCCTCTTTAACAAACTCATGCATATTGTCAGCCATTCAGGATGTACCGTCTGAGGACCATACATATCCTTTAACTTTCCGGTTCTGGTACATGTCTCTTTAATAAACTCATGCATATTGCCAGCCTTTCTGGATGTCTGAGGAGCATACATTTCCTTTAACTTTCCGGTTCTGGTACATGTCTCTTTAATATACTCTTGCATATTGTCAGCCATTTTGGATGTACCGTCTGAGGACCATACATTTCCTTTAACTTTCCGGTTCTGGTACATGTCTCTTTAATAAACTCATGCATATTGTCAGCCATTCTGGATGTACCGTCTGAGGACCATACATTTCCTTTAACTTTCCGGTTCTTGTACATGTCTCTTTAATAAACTCATGCATACTGTCAGCCATGCTGGATGTACCGTCTGAGGACCATACATATCCTTTAACTTTCCGGTTCTGGTACATGTCCCTTTAATAAACTCATGCATATTATCAACCATTCTGGATGTCTGAGGACCATACATTTCCTTTAACTTTGCGGTTCTGGTACAAGCCTCTTTAATAAACTCATGCATATTGTCAGCCATTCAGGATGTACCGTCTGAGGACCATACATTTCCTTTAACTTTCCGGTTCTGGTACATGTCTCTTTAATTGACTCATGAATACTGTCAGCCATGCTGGATGTACCGTCTGAGGACCATACATATCCTTCAACTTTCCGGTTCTGGTACGTGTCTCTTTAATAAACTCATGCATATTGTCAACCATTCTGGATGTCTGAGGACCATACATTTCCTTTAACTTTCCGGTTCTGGTACATGTCTCTTTAATAAACTCATGCATATTGTCAGTCATTCTGGATGTACAGTTTGAGGACCATACATATCCTTCAACTTTCCGGTTCTGGTACATGTCTCTTTAATAAACTCAAGCATATTGTCAACCATTCTGGATGTCTGAGGAACATACATTTCCTTTAACTTTCCGGTTCTGGTACATGTCTCTTTAATAAACTCATGCATAATGTCAGCCATTTAGGATGTACCGTCTGAGGACCATACATATCCATTAACTTTCCGGTTCTGGTACATGTCTCTTTAATAAACTCATGCATATTGTCAGCCATTCTTGATGTCTGAGATTTCCATTAACTTTCCGATTCTGGTACATGCCTCTTTAATAGACTCTTGCATATTATCAGCCATTTTGGATGTACCGTCTGAGGACCATACATTTCCTTTAACTTTCCGGTTCTGGTACATGTCTCTTTAATAAACTCATGCATACTGTCAGCCATGCTGGATGTACCGTCTGAGGACCATACATATCCTTCAACTTTCCGGTTCTGGTGCATGTCTCTTTAATAGACTCATGCATACTGTCAGCCATTCTGGATGTACCGTCTGAGAACCACACATTTCCTTCAACTTTCCGGTTCTGGTACATGTCCCTTTAATAAACTTATGCATATTGTCAGCCATTCTGGATGTACCGTCTGAGGACCATACATATCCTTCAACTTTCCGGTTCTGGTGCATGTCTCTTTAATAGACTCATGCATACTGTCAGCCATTCTGGATGTACCGTCTGAGAACCACACATTTCCTTCAACTTTCCGGTTCTGGTACATGTCCCTTTAATAAACTCATGCATATTGTCAGCCATTCTGGATGTACCGTCTGAGGACCATACATTTCCTTTAACTTTCCGGTTCTGGTACATGTCTCTTTAATAAACTCATGCATATTGCCAGCCATTCTGGATGTCTGAGGAGCATACATTTCCTTTAACTTTCCGGTTCTGGTACATGTCTCTTTAATATACTCTTGCATATTGTCAGCCATTTTGGATGTACCGTCTGAGGACCATACATTTCCTTTAACTTTCCGGTTCTGGTACATGTCTCTTTAATAAACTCATGCATATTGTCAACCATTCTGGATGTACCGTCTGAGGACCATACATTTCCTTTAACTTTCCGGTTCTGGTACATGTCTCTTTAATTGACTCATGCATATTGTCAGTCATTCTGGATCTACAGTTTGAGGACCATACATATCCTTCAACTTTCCGGTTCTGGTACATGTCTCTTTAATAAACTCATGCATACTGTCAGCCATGCTGGATGTACCGTCTGAGGACCATACATATCCTTCAACTTTCCGGTTCTGGTACATGTCTCTTTAATAAACTCATGCATATTGTCAGCCATTCTGGATGTACCGTCTGAGGACCATACATATCCTTCAACTTTCCGGTTCTGGTACATGTCTCTTTAATAAACTCATGCATATTGTCAGCCATTCTGGATGTACCGTCTGAGGACCATACATATCCTTCAACTTTCCGGTTCTGGTACATGTCTCTTTAATAAACTCATGCATATTGTCAACCATTCTGGATGTACCGTCTGAGGACAATACATTTCCGTTAACTTTCCGGTTCTGGTACATGTCTCTTTAATTGACTCATGCATATTGTCAGTCATTCTGGATCTACCGTTTGAGGACCATACATATCCTTCAACTTTCCGGTTCTGGTACATGTCTGTTTAATAAACTCAAGCATATTGTCAACCATTCTGGATGTCTGAGGAACATACATTTCCTTTAACTTTCCGGTTCTGGTACATGTCTCTTTAATAAACTCATGCATAATGTCAGCCATTTAGGATGTACCGTCTGAGGACCATACATATCCATTAACTTTCCGGTTATGGTACATGTCTCTTTAATAAACTCATGCATATTGTCAGCCATTCTTGATGTCTGAGATTTCCATTAACTTTCCGATTCTGGTACATGCCTCTTTAATAGACTCTTGCATATTGTCAGCCATTTTGGATGTACCGTCTGAGGACCATACATTTCCTTTAACTTTCCGGTTCTGGTACATGTCTCTTTAATAAACTCATGCATACTGTCAGCTATGCTGGATGTACCGTCTGAGGAACATACATATCCTTCAACTTTCCGGTTCTGGTGCATGTCTCTTTAATAGACTCATGCATATTGTCAGTCATTCTGAATCTACGGTTTGAGGACCATACATATCCTTCAACTTTCCGGTTCTGGTACATGTCTCTTTAATAAACTCATGCATATTGTCAGCCATTCTGGATGTCTGAGGAGCATACATTTCCTTTAACTTTCCGGTTCTGGTACATGTCTCTTTAATATACTCTTGCATATTGTCAGCCATTCTGGATCTACAGTTTGAGGACCATACATATCCTTCAACTTTCCGGTTCTGGTACATGTCTCTTTAATATACTCTTGCATATTGTCAGTCATTCTGGATCTACAGTTTGAGGACCATACATATCCTTCAACTTTCCGGTTCTGGTACAAGTCTCTTTAATAGACACGTGCATATTGTCAGCCATTCTGGATGTACCGTCTGCGGACCATACATTTCCTTCAACTTTCCGGTTCTGGTACATGTCTCTTTAATAAACTCATGCATATTGTCAACCATTCTGAATGTCTGAGGACCATACATTTCCTTTAACTTTCCGGTTCTGGTACATGTCTCTTTAATAGACTCGTGCATATTGTCAGCCATGCTGGATGTACCGTCTGAGGACCATACATATCCTTCAACTTTCCTGTTCTGGTACATGTCTCTTTAATAGACTCATGCATACTGTCAGCCATTCTGGATGTACCGTCTGAGGACCATACATTTCCTTTAACTTTCCGGTTCTGGTACATGTCTCTTTAATAAACTCATGCATATTGTCAGCCATTCTGGATGTACTGTCTGAGGACCATACATTTCCTTTAACTTTCCGGTTCTGGTACATGTCTCTTTAATAGACTCGTGCATATTGTCAGCCATTCTGGATGTCTGAGGACCATACATTTCCTTTAACTTTCCGGTTCTGGTACATGTCTCTTTTATAAACTCATGCATATTGTCAACCATTCTGGATGTACCGTCTGAGGACCATACATTTCCTTTAACTTTCCGGTTCTGGTATATGTCTCTTAAATAAACTCATGCATACTGTCAGCCATTCTGGATGTACCGTCTGAGGAACATACATATCCTTCAACTTTCCGGTTCTGGTGCATGTCTCTTTAATAAACTCGTGCATATTGTCAGTCATTCTGGATCTACCGTTTGAGGACCATACATATCCTTCAACTTTCCGGTTCTGGTACATGTCTCTTTAATAAACTGAAGCATATTGTCAACCATTCTGGATGTCTGAGGACCATACATTTCCTTTAACTTTCCGGTTCTGGTACATGTTACTTTAATAAACTCATGCATATTGTCAGCCATTCTGGATGTCTGAGGACCATACATTTCCTTAAACTTTCCGGTTCTGGTACATGTCTCTTTAATAAACTCATGCTTATTGTCAACCATTCTGGATGTCTGAGGACCATACATTTCCTTAAACTTTCCGGTTCTGGTACATGTCTCTTTAATAAACTCATGCTTATTGTCAACCATTCTGGATGTCTGAGGACCATACATTTCCTTTAACTTTCCGGTTCTGGTACATGTCTCTTTAATAGACTCATGCACACTGTCAGTCATTCTGGATCTACCGTTTGAGGACCATACATATCCTTCAACATTCCGGTTCTGGTACATGTTTCTTTAATAAACTCAAGCATATTGCCAACCATTCTGGATGTCTGAGGAACATACATTTCCTTTAACTTTCCGGTTCTGGTACAGGTCTCTTTAATAAACTCTTGCATATTGTCAGCCATTTAGTATGTACCGTCTGAGGACCATACATATCCATTAACTTTCCGGTTCTGGTACATGTCTCTTTAATAATCTCATGCATATTGTCAGCCATTCTGTATGTCTGAGATTTCCATTAACTTTCCGATTCTGGTACATGCCTCTTTAATAGACTCTTGCATATTGTCAGCCATTTTGGATGTACCGTCTGAGGACCATACATTTCCTTTAACTTTCCGGTTCTGGTACATGTCTCTTTAATAAACTCATGCATATTGTCAGCCATTTTGGATGTACCGTCTGAGGACCATACATTTCCTTTAACTTTCCGGTTCTGGTACATGTCTCTTTAATAAACTCATGCATATTGTCAGCCATTCTGATGTACCGTCTGAGGACCATACATTTCCTTTAACTTTCAGGTTTTGGTACATTTCTCTTTAATAAACTCATTCATATTGTCAACCATTCTGGATGATGTCTGATGACCATACATTTCCTTTAACTTTCCGGTTTTGGTACATGTCTCTTTAATAAACTCATGCATATTGTCAGCCATTTTGGATGTACCGTCTGAGGACCATACATTTCCTTTAACTTTCCGGTTCTGGTACATGTCTCTTTAATAAACTGATGCATATTGTCAGCCATTCTGATGTACCGTCTGAGGACAATACATTTCCTTTAACTTTCAGGTTCTGGTACATTTCTCTTTAATAAACTCATTCATATTGTCAGCCATTCTGGATGTACCGTCTGAGGACCATACATTTCCTTTAACTTTCCGGTTCTGGTACATGTTACTTTAATAAAGTCATGCATATTGTCAACCATTCTGGATGTCTGAGGACCATACATTTCCTTAAACTTTCCGGTTCTGGTACATGTCTCTTTAATAAACTCATGCTTATTGTCAACCATTCTGGATGTCTGAGGACCATACATTTCCTTTAACTTTCCGGTTCTGGTACATGTCTCTTTTATAAACTCATGCATATTGTCAACCATTCAGGATGTACCGTCTGAGGACCATACATTTCCTTTAACTTTCCGGTTCTGGTACATGTCTCTTTAATAAACTCATGCATACTGTCAGCTATGCTGGATGTACCGTCTGAGGAACATACATATCCTTCAACTTTCCGGTTCTGGTGCATGTCTCTTTAATAGACTCATGCATATTGTCAGTCATTCTGGATCTACGGTTTGAGGACCATACATATCCTTCAACTTTCCGGTTCTGGTACATGTCACTTTAATAAACTCATGCATATTGTCAACCATTCTGGATGTCTGAGGACCATACATTTCCTTTAACTTTGCGGTTCTGGTACATGCCTCTTTAATAAACTCATGCATATTGTCAGCCATTCAGGATGTACCGTCTGAGGACCATACATTTCCTTTAACTTTCCGGTTCTGGTACATGTCTCTTTAATAAACTCATGCATATTGTCAGCCATTCTGGATGTACCGTCTGAAGACCATACATTTCCTTTAACTTTCCGGTTCTGGTACATGCCTCTTTAATAAACTCATGCATATTGTCAGCCATGCTGGATGTACCGTCTGAGGACCATACATATCCTTCAACTTTCCGGTTCTGGTGCATGTCTCTTTAATAGACTCATGCATATTGTCAACCATTCTGGATGTACCGTCTGAGGACCATACATTTCCTTTAACTTTCCGGTTCTTGTACATGTCTCTTTAATAGACTCATGCATACTGTCAGTCATTCTGGATCTACCGTTTGAGGACCATACATTTCCTTTAACTTTCCGGTTCTGGTACATGTCTCTTTAATAAACTCATGCATATTGTCAATCATTCTGGATGTACCGTCTGAGGACCATACATTTCCTTCAACTTTCCGGTTCTGGTACATATCTCTTTAATTGACTCATGCATATTGTCAACCATTCTGGATGTACCGTCTGAGGACCATACATTTCCTTTAACTTTCCGGTTCTGGTACATGCCTCTTTAATAAACTCATGCATATTGTCAGTCATTCTGGATGTACCGTCTGAGGACCATACATTTCCTTTAACTTTCCGGTTCTGGTACATGTCTCTTTAATGAACTTATGCATATTGTCAGCCATTCTGGATGTACTGTCTGAGGACCATACATTTCCTTCAACTTTCCGGTTCTGGTACATGTCTCTTTAATAGACTCGTGCATATTGTCAGCCATTCTGGATGTCTGAGGACCATACATTTCCTTTAACTTTACAGTTCTGGTACATGTCTCTTTAATAAACTCATGCATATCGTCAACCATTCTGGATGTCTGAGGACCATACAGTGTCTTCATCTTTCCGGTTCTGGTACATGTCTCTTCAATATACTCGTGCATATTGTCAGCCATTCTGGATGTACCGTCTGAAGACCATACATATCCTTCAACTTTCCGGTTCTGGTGCATGTCTCTTTAATAAACTCATGCATATTGTCAACCATTCTGGATGTACCGTCTGAGGACCATACATTTCCTTTAACTTTCCGGTTCTGGTACATGTCTCTTTAATGAACTTATGCATATTGTCAGCCATTCTGGATGTAAAGTCTGAGGACCATACATTTCCTTCAACTTTCCGGTTCTGGTACATGTCTCTTTAATAGACTCATGCATACTGTCAGTCATTCTGGATCTACCGTTTGAGGACCATACATTTCCTTTAACTTTCCGGTTCTGGTACATGTCTCTTTAATAAACTCATGCATACTGTCAACCATTCTGGATGTACCGTCTGAGGACCATACATTTCCTTTAACTTTCCGGTTCTGGTACATGCCTCTTTAATAAACTCATGCATATTGTCAGTCATTCTGGATGTACCGTCTGAGGACCATACATTTCCTTCAACTTTCCTGTTCTGGTACATGTCTCTTTAATAAACTCATGCATATTGTCAGCCATTCTGGATCTACCGGCTGAGGACCATACCTATATTTTAACTTTCCGGTTCTGGTACATATCTCTTTAATAAACTCATGCATATTGTCAACCATTCTGGATGTCTGAGGACCATACAGTGTCTTCATCTTTCCGGTTCTGGTACATGTCTCTTCAATATACTCGTGCATATTGTCAGCCATTCTGGATGTACCGTCTGAAGACCATACATATCCTTCAACTTTCCGGTTCTGGTGCATGTCTCTTTAATAAACTCATGCATATTGTCAACCATTCTGGATGTACCGTCTGAGGACCATACATTTCCTTTAACTTTCCGGTTCTGGTACATGTCTCTTTAATAGACGCATGCATATTGTCAGCCATTCTGGATGTACCGTCTGAGGACCATACATTTCCTTTAACTTTCCGGTTCTGGTACATGCCTCTTTAATAGACTCGTGCATATTGTCAGCCATTCTGGATGTCTGAGGACCATACATTTCCTTTAACTTTCCAGTTCTGGTACATGTCTCTTTAATAAACTCATGCATATTGTCAACCATTCTGGATGTCTGAGGACCATACAGTGTTTTCATCTTTCCGGTTCTTGTACATGTCTCTTCAATATACTCGTGCATATTGTCAGCCAATCTGGATGTACCGTCTGAGGACCATACATTTCCTTTAACTTTCCGGTTCTGGTACATGTCTCTTTAATAGACTCATGTATATTGTCAGCCATTCTGGATGTACCGTCTGAGGACCATACATTTCCTTTAACTTTCCGGTTCTGGTACATGCCTCTTTAATAAACTCATGCATATTGTCAACCATTATGGGTGTACCGTCTGAGGACCATACATTTCCTTTAACTTTCCGGTTCTGGTACATGTCTCTTTAATAGACTCATGCATATTGTCAGCCAATCTGGATGTACCGTCTGAGGACCATACATTTCCTTTAACTTTCCGGTTCTGGTACATGCCTCTTTAATAAACTCATGCATATTGTCAGCCATTCTGTATGTACCGTCTGAGGACCATACATTTCCTTTAACTTTCCGGTTCTGGTACATGTCTCTTTAATGAACTTATGCATATTGTCAGCCATTCTGGATGTAAAGTCTGAGGATCATACATTTCCTTCAACTTTCCGGTTCTGGTACATGTCTCTTTAATAGACTCATGCATACTGTCAGTCATTCTGGATCTACCGTTTGAGGACCATACATTTCCTTTAACTTTCCGGTTCTGGTACATGTCTCTTTAATAAACTCATGCATATTGTCAACCATTCTGGATGTACCGTCTGAGGACCATACATTTCCTTTAACTTTCCGGTTCTGGTACATGTCTCTTTAATTGACTCATGCTTATTATCAGTCATTCTGGATCTACAGTTTGAGGACCATACATATCCTTCAACTTTCCGGTTCTGGTACATGTCTCTTTAATAGACACGTGCATATTGTCAGCCATTCTGGATGTCTGAGGACCATACATTTCCTTTAACTTTCCAGTTCTGGTACATGTCTCTTTAATAAACTCATGCATATTGTCAACCATTCTGGATGTCTGAGGACCATACAGTGTCTTCATCTTTCCGGTTCTGGTACATGTCTCTTCAATATACTCGTGCATATTGTCAGCCATTCTGGATGTACCGTCTGAAGACCATACATATCCTTCAACTTTCCGGTTCTGGTGCATGTCTCTTTAATAAACTCATGCATATTGTCAACCATTCTGGATGTACCGTCTGAGGACCATACATTTCCTTTAACTTTCCGGTTCTGGTACATGTCTCTTTAATAGACGCATGCATATTGTCAGCCATTCTGGATGTACCGTCTGAGGACCATACATTTCCTTTAACTTTCCGGTTATGGTACATGTCTCTTTAATAGACTCATGTATATTGTCAGCCATTCTGGATGTACCGTCTGAGGACCATACATTTCCTTTAACTTTCCGGTTCTGGTACATGCCTCTTTAATAAACTCATGCATATTGTCAGCCATTCTGTATGTACCTTCTGAGGACCATACATTTCCTTTAACTTTCCGGTTCTGGTACATGTCTCTTTAAGGAACTCATGCATATTGTCAGCCATTCTGGATGTAAAGTCTGAGGACCATACATTTCCTTCAACTTTCCGGTTCTGGTACATGCCTCTTTAATAAACTCATGCATATTGTCAGCCATTCTGGATGTACCGGCTGAGGACCATACATATCTTTTAACTTTCCGGTTCTGGTGCATGTCTCTTTAATAGACTCGTGCATATTGTCAGCCATTCTGGATGTACCGTCTGAGGACCATACATATCCTTCAACTTTCCGGTTCTGGTACATGTCTCTTTAATTGACTCATGCATATTGTCAGCCATTCTGTATGTACCGTCTGAGGACCATACATTTCCTTTAACTTTCCGGTTCTGGTACATGTCTCTTTAATGAACTTATGCATATTTTCAGCCATTCTGGATGTAAAGTCTGAGGACCATACATTTCCTTCAACTTTCCGGTTCTGGTACATGTCTCTTTAATAAACTCATGCATATTGTCAGCCATTCTGGATGTACCGGCTGAGGACCATACATATCTTTTAACTTTCCGGTTCTGGTACATGTCTCTTTAATAAACTCATGCATATTGTCAACCATTCTGAATGTACCGGCTGAGGACCATACATATCCTTCAACTTTCCGGTTCTGGTACATGTCTCTTTAATAGACTCGTGCCTTTTGTCAGCCATTTTGGATGTACCGTCTGAGGACTATACATATCCTTCAACTTTCCGGTTCTGGTACATGTCTCTTTAATAGACTCGTGCATATTGTCAGCCATTCTGGATGTACCGTCTGAGGACCATACATATCCTTCAACTTTCCGGTTCTGGTACATGTCTCTTTAATAAACTCATGCGTATTGTCAGCCATTCTGGATGTACCGTCTGAGGACCATACATATCCTTCAACTTTCCGGTTCTGGTACATGTCTCTTTAATAAACTCATGCATACTGTCAGCCATTCTGGATGTACCGTCTGAGGACCATACATATCCTTCAACTTTCCTGTTCTGGTACATGTCTCTTTAATAGACTCGTGCATATTGTCAGCCATTCTGGATGTACCGTCTGAGGAACATACATATCCTTCAACTTTCCGGTTCTGGTACATGTCTCTTTAATAGACTCGTGCATATTGTCAGCAATTCTGGATGTACCGTCTGAGAACCACACATTTCCTTCAACTTTCCGGTTCTGGTACATGTCTCTTTAATAAACTCATGCATATTGTCAGCCATTCTGGATGTCTGATGACCATACATTTCCTTTAACTTTCCAGTTCTGGTACATGTCTCTTTAATAAACTCATGCATATTGTCTGTCATTCTGGATCTACAGTTTGAAGACCATACATATCCTTCAACTTTCCGGTTCTGGTACATGTCTCTTTAATAGACTCGTGCATATTGTCAGCCATTCTGGATGTACCGTCTGAGAACCACACATTTCCTTCAACTTTCCGGTTCTGGTACATGTCTCTTTAATAAACTCATGCATATTGTCAACCATTCTGGATGTACCGTCTGAGGAGCATACATTTCCTTTAACTTTCCGGTTCTGGTACATGTTACTTTAATAAAGTCATGCATATTGTCAACCATTCTGGATGTCTGATGACCATACATTTCCTTAAACTTTCCGGTTCTGGTACATGTCTCTTTAATAAACTCATGCTTATTGTCAACCATTCTGGATGTCTGAGGACCATACATTTCCTTTAACTTTCCGGTTCTGGTACATGTCTCTTTTATAAACTCATGCATATAGTCAACCATTCTGGATGTACCGTCTGAGGACCATACATTTCCTTTAACTTTCCGGTTCTGGTACATGTCTCTTTAATAAACTCATGCATATTGTCAGCTATGCTGGATGTACCGTCTGAGGAACATACATATCATTCAACTTTCCGGTTCTGGTGCATGTCTCTTTAATAGACTCATGCATATTGTCAGTCATTCTGGATCTACAGTTTGAGGACCATACATATCCTTCAACTTTCCGGTTCTGGTACATGTCTCTTTAATAAACTCATGCATATTGTCAACCATTATGGATGTCTGAGGACCATACATTTCCTTTAACTTTCCGGTTCTGGTACATGTCTCTTTAATAAACTCATGCATATTGTCAGCCATTCAGGATGTACCGTCTGAGGACCATACATATCCTTTAACTTTCCGGTTCTGGTACATGTCTCTTTAATAAACTCATGCATATTGTCAGCCATTCTGGATGTCTGAGGAGCATACATTTCCTTTAACTTTCCGGTTCTGGTACATGTCTCTTTAATAGACTCTTGCATATTGTCAGCCATTTTGGATGTACCGTCTGGGGACCATACATTTCCTTTAACTTTCCGGTTCTGGTACATGTCTCTTTAATAAACTCAAGCATATTGTCAACCATTCTGGATGTACCGTCTGAGGACCATACATTTCCTTCAACTTTCCGGTTCTGGTACATGTCTCTTCAATAAACTCATTCATATTGTCAACCATTCTGGATGTCTGATGACCATACATTTCCTTTAACTTTCCGGTTTTGGTACATGTCTCTTTAATAAACTCATGCATATTGTCAGCCATTTTATATGTCTGATGACCATACATTTCATTTAACTTTCCGGTTCTGGTACATGTCTCTTTAATAAACTCATGCATATTGTCAGCCATTCTGGATGTCTGAGGATCTTACATTTCCTTTAACTTTCCGGTTCTGGTACATGTCTCTTTAATAAACTCATGCATATTGTCAACCATTCTGGATGTCTGAGGACCATACAGTGTCTTCAGCCTTCCGGTTCTGGTACATGTCTCTTCAATATACTCGTGCATATTGTCAGCCATTCTGGATGTACCGTCTGAGGACCATACATATCCTTCAACTTTCCGGTTCTGGTGCATGTCTCTTTAATAGACTCGTGCATATTGTCAGCCATTCTGGATGTACCGTCTTAGGACCATTCATATCCTTCAACTTTCCTGTTCTGGTGCATGTCTCTTTAATAGACTCATGCATATTGTCAGCCATTCTGGATGTACCGTCTGAGGACCATACATATCCTTCAACTTTCCGGTTCTGGTACATGTCTCTTTAATAGACTCGTGCATATTGTCAACCATTCTGGATGTACCGTCTGAGGACCATACATTTCCTTCTACTTTCCGGTTCTGGTATATGTCTCTTTAATAGACTCGTGCATACAATGACAAGAAACATAACGTAACTCGATCGTGCACCTTCATATATGGGCTGGTCATCCAAAGCTCATAACATCATGCAATAATCTCTTCGGTTTCATCAATCGAGTATCGTTTTGTTTCAAACCGTGAAAGCCCTGAAGAAGTGTATTGATCTCGCTCATTATAAGCCCACTACTTGTTCAGAATACAGGTCAATGACATCATGAACTTTAACTAGATGTTCCGTAAAAGTGTTTATTGATTTTACACGGTGTGTAAATTTGTATAACATTTATAAACAAAAAACCTTGCTGTATCTGTTACTCAACACCCATAATTATACAATCGTCTGTATCTAGGGTATAATAACGTTCTGTTATCGTTTAAGCCAAACAAATAGCCACTTCCCCGCCCCAACCCAGTCCAACACCTTTATCCACATTTCAACACCACGACAATGACAAGTCAAAGCTTTATTTACCTTTACCACACAAGTCATGATCAGTCATGATATTTACAAATTTAAATCTTTTTTAATAAAGCCAATGCTCTGATATGCCACAAATATCTATGTTTCCATTAATAAAGCCACAGCTCTGATATGCCACATATATCTATGTTTCCATTAATAAAGCCAATGCTCTGATATGCCACAAATATCTATGTTTTCATTATTAAAGCCAACGCTCTGAAATGCCACAAATATCTATGTTTTCATTATTAAAGCCAACGCTCTGAAATGCCACAAATATCTATGTTTCCATTACTAAAGCCAATGCTCTGATATGCCACAGATATATATGTTTCCATTAATAAAGCCACAGCTCTGATATGCCACATATATCTATGTTTCCATTAATAAAGCCAATGCTCTGATATGCCACATATATCTATGTTTCCATTAATAAAGCCACAGCTCTGATATGCCACATATATCTATGTTTCCATTAATAAAGCCAATGCTCTGATATGCCACAAATATCTATGTTTTCATTATTAAAGCCAACGCTCTGAAATGCCACATATATCTATGTTTCCATTACTAAAGCCAATGCTCTGATATGCCACAGATATATATGTTTCCATTAATAAAGCCACAGCTCTGATATGCCACATATATCTATGTTTCCATTAATAAAGCCAATGCTCTGATATGCCACAGATATCTATGTTTCCATTAATAAAGCCACAGCTCTGATATGCCACAGATATCTATGTTTCCATTAATAAAGCCAATGCTCTGATATGCCACAGATATATATGTTTCCATTAATAAAGCCACAGCTCTGATATGCCACATATATCTATGTTTCCATTAATAAAGCCAATGCTCTGATATGCCACAAATATCTATGTTTCTATTAATAAAGCTAATGCTCTGATATGCCACAGATATATATGTTTCCATTAATAAAGCCACAGCTCTGATATGCCACAGATATCTATGTTTCCATTAATAAAGCCAATGCTCTGATATGCCACAAATATCTATGTTTCCATTAATAAAGCCAATGCTCTGATATGCCACAGATATATATGTTTCCATTAATAAAGCCAATGCTCTGATATGCCACAGATATCTATGTTTCCATTAATAAAGCCAATGCTCTGATATGCCACAAATATCTATGTTTCCATTAATAAAGCTAATGCTCTGATATGCCACAGATATATATGTTTCCATTAATAAAGCCAATGCTCTGATATGCCACATATATCTATGTTTCCATTAATAAAGCCAATGCTCTGATATGCCACAAATATCTTTATTATATAACCTATAAATAGACGCGTTTTCATTGGCTAAAAAGTAATTTTTTAGAAAAAATATCTAGCGATATTGACCTGTTTTTTTGATATTGACCTGTTTTTTTGATATTGACCTGTTTTATATAATTGTTTTTTTGATATTGACCTGTTTTATATAATTGTAAATTGAGGGTTATATAATAAAACAGTTATGGACTTTTCAGCTGTTATACATGATGTTGATACGCACCAAAAAATCATTATTGACCTCGGCTATCGCCTCGGTCAATAATGATTTTTTTGGTTCATATCACATCATGTATAACAGCTGAAAAGTCCATAATTGTATAATGTTTCCATTAATAAAGCTAATGCTCTGATATGCCACAAATATCTATGTTTCCATTAATAAAGCCAATGCTCTGATATGCCACAGATATCTATGTTTCCATTAATAAAGTCAATGCTCTGATATGCCACAGATATCTATGTTTCCATTAATAAAGCTAATGCTCTGATATGCCACAGATATATATGTTTCCATTAATAAAGTCAATGCTCTGATATGCCAAAGATATCTATGTTTCCATTAATAAAGTCAATGCTCTGATATGCCACAGATATCTATGTTTCCATTAATAAAGTCAATGCTCTGATATGCCACAGATATCTATATTTCCATTAATAAAGCCAATGCTCTGATATGCCACAGATATCTATGTTTCCATTAATAAAGTCAATGCTCTGATATGCCAAAGATATCTATGTTTCCATTAATAAAGTCAATGCTCTGATATGCCACAGATATCTATGTTTCCATTAATAAAGTCAATGCTCTGATATGCCAAAGATATCTATGTTTCCATTAATAAAGTCAATGCTCTGATATGCCACAGATATCTATGTTTCTATTAATAAAGCTAATGCTCTGATATGCCACAAATATCTATGTTTCCATTAATAAAGTCAATGCTCTGATATGCCACAGATATCTATGTTTCCATTAATAAAGCCAATGCTCTGATATGCCACAGATATATGTGTCTCCATTAATAAAGTCAATGCTCTGATATGCCACAGATATCTATGTTTCCATTAATAAAGCCAATGCTCTGATATGCCACAGATATATGTGTCTCCATTAATAAAGTCAATGCTCTGATATGCCACAGATATATGTGTCTCCATTAATAAAGTCAATGCTCTGATATGCCACAGATATCTATGTTTCCATTAATAAAGCCAATGCTCTGATATGCCACAGATATATGTGTCTCCATTAATAAAGCCAATGCTCTGATATGCCACATATATCTATGTTTCCATTAATAAAGTCAATGCTCTGATATGCCACAGATATCTATGTTTCCATTAATAAAGCCAATGCTCTGATATGCAACAGATATCTATATTTCCATTAATAAAGTCAATGCTCTGATATGCCACAGATATCTATGTTTCCATTAATAAAGCCAATGCTCTGATATGCCACATATATCTATGTTTCCATTAATAAAGTCAATGCTCTGATATGCCACAGATATCTATGTTTCCATTAATAAAGCCAATGCTCTGATATGCAACAGATATCTATATTTCCATTAATAAAGTCAATGCTCTGATATGCCACAGATATCTATATTTCCATTAATAAAGTCAATGCTCTGATATGCCACAGATATATATGTTTCCATTAATAAAGCCAGTGCTCTGATATGCCACAGATATCTATGTTTCCATTAATAAAGTCAATGCTCTGATATGCCACAGATATCTATGTTTCTATTAATAAAGCTAATGCTCTGATATGCCACAAATATCTATGTTTCCATTAATAAAGTCAATGCTCTGATATGCCACAGATATCTATGTTTCCATTAATAAAGCCAATGCTCTGATATGCCACAGATATCTATGTTTCCATTAATAAAGCCAATGCTCTGATATGCCACAGATATCTATGTTTCCATTAATAAAGTCAATGCTCTGATATGCCACAGATATCTATGTTTCCATTAATAAAGCCAATGCTCTGATATGCCACATATATCTATGTTTCCATTAATAAAGTCAATGCTCTGATATGCCACAGATATCTATGTTTCCATTAATAAAGCCAATGCTCTGATATGCCACAGATATATGTGTCTCCATTAATAAAGTCAATGCTCTGATATGCCACAGATATCTATGTTTCCATTAATAAAGCCAATGCTCTGATATGCCACAGATATCTATGTTTCCATTAATAAAGCCAATGCTCTGATATGCCACAGATATATGTGTCTCCATTAATAAAGCCAATGCTCTGATATGCCACAGATATCTATGTTTCCATTAATAAAGCCAATGCTCTGATATGCCACAGATATCTATGTTTCCATTAATAAAGTCAATGCTCTGATATGCCACAGATATCTATGTTTCCATTAATAAAGTCAATGCTCTGATATGCCAAAGATATCTATGTTTCCATTAATAAAGTCAATGCTCTGATATGCCACAGATATCTATGTTTCTATTAATAAAGCTAATGCTCTGATATGCCACAAATATCTATGTTTCCATTAATAAAGTCAATGCTCTGATATGCCACAGATATCTATGTTTCCATTAATAAAGCCAATGCTCTGATATGCCACAGATATATGTGTCTCCATTAATAAAGTCAATGCTCTGATATGCCACAGATATCTATGTTTCCATTAATAAAGCCAATGCTCTGATATGCCACAGATATATGTGTCTCCATTAATAAAGTCAATGCTCTGATATGCCACAGATATATGTGTCTCCATTAATAAAGTCAATGCTCTGATATGCCACAGATATCTATGTTTCCATTAATAAAGCCAATGCTCTGATATGCCACAGATATATGTGTCTCCATTAATAAAGCCAATGCTCTGATATGCCACATATATCTATGTTTCCATTAATAAAGTCAATGCTCTGATATGCCACAGATATCTATGTTTCCATTAATAAAGCCAATGCTCTGATATGCCACAGATATCTATGTTTCCATTAATAAAGTCAATGCTCTGATATGCCACAGATATCTATGTTTCCATTAATAAAGCCAATGCTCTGATATGCCACATATATCTATGTTTCCATTAATAAAGTCAATGCTCTGATATGCCACAGATATCTATGTTTCCATTAATAAAGCCAATGCTCTGATATGCAACAGATATCTATATTTCCATTAATAAAGTCAATGCTCTGATATGCCACAGATATCTATATTTCCATTAATAAAGTCAATGCTCTGATATGCCACAGATATATATGTTTCCATTAATAAAGCCAGTGCTCTGATATGCCACAGATATCTATGTTTCCATTAATAAAGTCAATGCTCTGATATGCCACAGATATCTATGTTTCTATTAATAAAGCTAATGCTCTGATATGCCACAAATATCTATGTTTCCATTAATAAAGTCAATGCTCTGATATGCCACAGATATCTATGTTTCCATTAATAAAGCCAATGCTCTGATATGCCACAGATATCTATGTTTCCATTAATAAAGCCAATGCTCTGATATGCCACAGATATCTATGTTTCCATTAATAAAGTCAATGCTCTGATATGCCACAGATATCTATGTTTCCATTAATAAAGCCAATGCTCTGATATGCCACATATATCTATGTTTCCATTAATAAAGTCAATGCTCTGATATGCCACAGATATCTATGTTTCCATTAATAAAGCCAATGCTCTGATATGCCACAGATATATGTGTCTCCATTAATAAAGTCAATGCTCTGATATGCCACAGATATCTATGTTTCCATTAATAAAGCCAATGCTCTGATATGCCACAGATATCTATGTTTCCATTAATAAAGCCAATGCTCTGATATGCCACAGATATATGTGTCTCCATTAATAAAGCCAATGCTCTGATATGCCACAGATATCTATGTTTCCATTAATAAAGCCAATGCTCTGATATGCCACAGATATCTATGTTTCCATTAATAAAGTCAATGCTCTGATATGCCACAGATATCTATGTTTCCATTAATAAAGCCAATGCTCTGATATGCCACATATATCTATGTTTCCATTAATAAAGTCAATGCTCTGATATGCCACAGATATCTATGTTTCCATTAATAAAGCCAATGCTCTGATATGCCACAGATATATGTGTCTCCATTAATAAAGTCAATGCTCTGATATGCCACAGATATCTATGTTTCCATTAATAAAGCCAATGCTCTGATATGCCACATATATCTATGGTTCCATTAATAAAGCCAATGCTCTGATATGCCACAAATATCTATGTTTCCATTAATAAAGCCAATGCTCTGATATGCCACAAATATCTATGTTTCCATTAATAAAGCCAATGCCCTGATATGCCACATATATCTGTGTCTCCATTAATAAAGCCAATGCTCTGATATGCCACAGATATATATGTTTCCATTAATAAAGCCAATGCCCTGATATGCCACATATATTTATGTTTCAATTAATAAAGCCAATGCTCTATGTTTCTATTATTTAGCAATGTATTGCGATAATACGACGGGCATGAAACCGTGAAACAGAATGTAAATCATGGGTTTGGACGTGTTTTGTCTCCGATGTGTTGGCATACTGGATTTGGGCTACGAAGTGGGGTCCGGATGCAAGATTCTCCTTAAAACAGAATGCAAATCATGGGTCTTGACGTGTTTTGACACATGTGTGTATGCACACTGAAGTTGAGCGACGAAGTAGGGTCCGGGGGCATGATTCCCTTTAAAACAGAATGCAGCGACGAAGTGGGGTCCGTATAATTCTAGTTTTAAGGTTTATAGTCCCTCCGCCATAAAACCAATAGGACGTCTTAATGGTACAGGTACAATAAAGTTTGGAAGTGGGGTCCGGAGGCATGATTCCCCTTAAAACAGAATGCAAATCATGGGTTTTGTCGTATTTTGTCAAATGTGTGTATGCACACTGAAGTTGAGCGGCGAAGTGGGGTTCGGAGGGCATGATTCCCCTTAATTGATTGATGCACTGTTTTCTATTGAAAAATGAAGGAGATAACATTTGCAAAGAAACATAAATCTCTGCAAATGAAAAATAAGCATACAATTTATACATTTTACATCTGTATATTTATTTTTTAATCAATTTGCTATGCTTTAAAATTTATTTTGCCAATATGCCTTATATGGTAAAAAGGCGCGATGACGTCATCGTTCCAACATGGCCGTCTCCATTTATGTTCTTTGCAAATTTTCAATAGGACACATCTCCTTTATTTTTCATGACATGTTGATAATTATTTCAGCTTTATTCAAGTTTATCAGAGCCCTTTTAAATAAATCGCGTTTGAAAATAGTGCAGCAACCCCTTTAAAACGGAATGCAAATCACTGGTTTTGGCGTGTTTTGGCACATATGTGTAGGCACACTGGAGTTGAGCAGCAAAGGGGAGTCCGGAGGGCATGATTCCCCTTAAAACAGAATGCAAATCATGGGTTTTGACGTGTTTTTCTCACATATGTGTAGACACACTTAAGTTGAGCGACGAAATGCAAATCATGGATTTTGACGTGTTTTATCCCAGAGTTGTAGACAGATACCCCGCTGACACTGTACCTGCAATCCGGAGGTCAGGATTATTGAAAAAATATTAAAGACAGTAAACGTAAATAAATATATCAGTCATAAGTGTTGCGTGTTTAATCACAGTAACTAGAGATCACGCTACAAAAGCATGAACTTAGGTCGTTACACGTCATTTATTATCAATACATAAAGAAACCTGATAATAGCGGGCGACCATCCCGTCTGCACTTTTAAACTCAGCTATTATACTTATTCAACGATCAAATATCAAACGCGCCAGATACAATTGCTTTCCTTAAGCTAACACGCATATATAGTCGTAAACACACACAATTTCAGGCCATAGTTTATTTCATATAATATAATCCACCGGCACAAACATGTTGACAAGCTCCAAACGGAGCAATACGCAGAAGTGTCCCAACTTTACCTTCTTCTTAATACTTTGCTCACAAACCGGAGTTACTCAAGAGTAATGCTTTATTTGAAGCCAGCAACTTTTCTCTTGTGGAAGAATGCAGTATGTTTACTCGTACATCGTACAGGAGAAAGGTCGCTGGCATCAAAGACAGCATTTATCTGGAGTAAGTCCGGTTTGTGAGCAAAGTATTAACATTACTACGTGTAATAGCATTCCCCGATTGTTCAAATAAGGCCTGATTTATTTTTTATAGAATAAATGAAATCACACTCGCCTTTGTTGACAAGTTGTCACCATTGGCATCAGCTAGCAAGTTACGTTGGGACACGTCCGCGTATAGCTCAGTTTGGAGCTTGTCCCAATGATTATCAGCCGTATTTCTAGCTCTGCTGGCCAAAGAATTGTCGAACGTATTTGTGTCGTTCATCAATTACACAATTCTTGCTTACATTTGGTAAACGGCTTTCTATTTTCATCAAATTTGATTTAATGTGTGTTTCAGTGATTCTATAGAATCTCGGAAAAGTTTGACAATGAACAATATCGACATGTGAGAGTTGCCCCTGATTATTGAAAAAAAAATAATATGCAAACGCGATATTATAGTTTACGCCATTCATTTGGTAAACAGGTTCCGCTTTATTCCACATTTAATTAAGTTTCGTTTTCAGGAATAATATTTTGACGAGTTCGACAAAGATCAACATCGACGCATGCGTTAAGATGTTCCGTCACTCAATTTTCAGTGTGTTTCAATGATATCTCGTACTAGTTCGACACTCAGCAACTTGATACTTCGTTATAGTTCGGTGTTCCGTTAGGGTCATGTGTTCCGTTAGGGTCATCGTACCATCACGTATCGACGTTTACAAGCCGATGCGCAACGGTACGATGGTCCATCGCGTTATCGCCATTGTACCACCGTCTTTGTACCATCGTGCCATCGCGCATCGACTTGTACACGCCATGGTAAGATAGCACTATGGTACGATGGTCCATCGTACAATGGCGCATCGACATTGACTTGTAAACGCGATAGTACTATGGCACGATAGCGATTAACCATCGTACCATCGTGCCGTCTCGTTTACCTCGTTTGTACAATGGACCATATCAAGTAGATGGGCGATTGTATGATGTTAGATGGCGATGGTAAGATGGCGACAAAGCGATGGACCATCGTACCCATGCCATCGTAACATCGTGCCATCGTACCATCGCCATTGTACCATCGCGCATCAAATTGCAAACGTCGATACGCGATGGTTAGATAGCGGAACACCGTATTCTAGCATTTGAATATGTTATAGAAACGTTCAGCTGATGTACATGTTATGTAGTATATAGTAATGAGATTCTGATTTTCACCAAATATATGATCTGAAAGTTTGCTTTAATAAGACATTGGACAGGTTCCGCAATTAGCATAATCAAATGTGTGATGAAGTGCTTTGTAGGTACGGTAAAGGGGTGGGGCGGGGCGGGGCGGGGCGGGGAGGGTGCGGCGTACTGGGGACGGGGAGGACTATAGAGTATAACGGGATACACCACATATATATATTAGATAGTTTTTAATGATACTCTTTTGTTATGTTGCACCAGACTGACAGAATAAATACGCCATTTCATCTATTGCATTAAAGGGACTATTTGTTTGTTTGAATATTGTTTTACGTAATTTTAACACATTTTATGCCATATATGAAGATTATATTTTGGTAGAGGCAGACCATCCCATCTTTCCTGGGTAGAAACAATACTGTTGATTTCCCGCCTTTCGTAATAATCGACACTTTCTCACTTACAAGTTGGGCTCCAATCGCAGCGGTAAGAGGCGAGGATGTTTACAACGTAACGTCGTTAACCCCTCGACCACAGAGGCGCTTATTAAAGGGAAATAGGCGGACTGGGAGCATTATTGGTGTCAATCCAAATACGAATACAACCATTATAATCTTTTTTCAGATTCATATTCAATGTGCATATGAACTAAATTAGGATTCATAATCTGTACGATTTAATTATTGCTCATGAAAGAGTCTGGTCTGGTAAATTACAGGACTCGACTAGTTGTTGTATAAATCATTAATAGTACTTCATATGATGCTTTAAGGCTTTTATACATTCTTGTTATACAAGTACACTTCATTTAAGTTATATGTTCATCATGTCTACAAATGATTTACTGTTTTACTAGACCTTCTTCACATTACATCAATTGAATATATTAGCATGTGCCTGATTGAAATATTAACTTAATACGAAGACTCTGACACCTTCACAATTGTTGATAGTTCATGACAAGAGTTTGCTCCTTCACAATAGCTGATAGATGATGACAAGAGTTGACACCTTCACAATAGTTGATAGTTCATGACAAGAGTTGACACCTTCACAATAGCTGATAGATGATGACAAGAGTTGACACCTTCACAATAGTTTATAGTTCATGACAAGAGTTGACACCTTCACAATAGTTGATAGTTCATGACAAGAGTTGACACCTTCACAATAGCTGATAGATGATGACAAGAGTTGACACCTTCACAATAGTTTATAGTTCATGACAAGAGTTGACACCTTCACAATAGTTGATAGTTCATGACAAGAGTTGACACCTTCACAATAGCTGATAGATGATGACAAGAGTTGACACCTTCACAATAGTTTATAGTTCATGACAAGAAATGACACCTTCACAATAGTTGATAGTTCATGACAAGAGTTGACACCTTCACAATAGTTTATAGTTCATGACAAGAGTTGACATCTTCACAATAGTTGATAGTTCATGACAAGAGTTGACACCTTCACAATAGTTTATAGTTCATGACAAGAGTTGACACCTTCACAATAATTGATAGTTCATGACAAGAGTTGACACCTTCACAATAGTTGATAGTTCATGACAAGAGTTGACACCTTCACAATAGTTGATAGTTCATGACAAAAGTTGGCACCTTCACAATAGTCGATAGTTCATGACAAGAGTTGACATCTTCACAATAATTGATAGTTCATGACAAGAGTTCCCACACATAATTAACTATTAAATCGAAGGATTGTTAGTGATAAGATGTGTTTCAAACAAACAATATATTTAGCCATCCGGTTGCCACAGTCAATAGACAGGGGTCACTATTGACGTATGTGACAACGAAAACGCTCGTAAATAGCGTCTATACCTCCATAACATTAATTTTGACAACGCGATTTTAATCAGCACATGTTAACAATAACTGTTATAGATTCCAAAGTATAGAGCCCAAAGTTTGGGTGAATCTTCGTAATATGTCAATTGTTTGTATAATGACATTGATAAAGGGAACTGTCCGTAACTTAACAGATATTGAGCATGTTAACCAAATAACTGTCTGACTTTTATTCAGTGAAATGTATACATGAAAACATGAGCATAGACTCAAAGATGTCGGTAGTAATATATTCGTGAGTTTGAAAAAAAAGTTTTAATGATTATTAACCTTTATTTCTGATCACGTGACATCCATTAGCGCATTATGCTTTCTACATAGTATGTATTGCGTAATATGTATGGCCCGTTTAGCTCAGTTAGGAGCACCGTCGACTATTACGCGCACACTGTTATCACCCGCGAGTGTAATTTTAGTTTGGGCTGCGAGTTCATACTCACGAAGAAGTACTACTTTTTTTGTACCGCTTTTGAATTCAGTCAATCTTACTTTTAATTAGCAAATATTCAATAATGTTTAGTGTTATGTTTCTGAACGTAATTAATATGTGTTTTATAAGCTAAAAGTTACGACCATTGTCCCTTTAATAAAACACAAATGTCGGTTTTGTCCGGCCATACAAATCCCCAAGCAACAACGATATTATCTTGGGTGTATGGAACGCTTACATTAAATACTGAACAAGGGAGTCCTAGAGTCGGTAAAAGTGAAGTCAGAAATCTCGCCATATACCTTCTAACTTCACGACACAATGAATTAAACTTTACAACTTCTAACTTCATTACTTCCAACTTCATTACTTCTTTACAGCTTATTTATTACGTCTAAATTATACCATCTAACTTCATGACTTCTAGTTTCATTTGTTCTAACATCAAATTACTTCAAACTTCTTTACTTCTAATTTTACCACTTCACAATTATTTATTTTATCTTTATATTACATCAATCTTCATTACTTCTAACTTCATGACTTCTAAATTCATATTACTTCAAACCTCATTCCTTTTAACATCACATTTATTCAAACTTCATTTCTTCTAACTTCACATTACTTCAAGCTTCATTTCTTCTAACTTCACAATACTTCAAACTTCATTATTTTTAACATCATTACTTCATTACTTATAACTTGACATTACTTCAAATTTCACTACTTCTAACTTCACATTACATCAAACTTCATTTCATTTCATTTCTTCTACCTTCACATTTATTTAAAGGTCATTTCTTCTAACTTGACATTACTTCAAGCTTCATTACTTCTAACTTCATGAATTCTAACTTGAGAATTTCTAACTACATTACCTCATTACTTTTAACTTCTTGGCTTCTTATTTCATTAAATCTAACGTCTAATTTTATGACATCTAAGTTCATGACTTCTAACTAACTTCATGGCTTCTAACTTCATCATTTATAGCTTTTGCCATTATAACGCTAACTTCACAACTTAATGACTATATCTGCATTCGATTAGAAGTTGGTTGGTGTGTTGGTGGGTTGGTTAGTTGGTTGGTTGTTTGGTCAGTTGGTTGGTTGGTTGGTTGGTGGTTGGCTGAATGAATGGTGTTATACGTCATTTTTAGCACATTTTTCAGCACTCTTTTTTTGTGGTGGAATCCGCCCACTCACGTCTTCCTAGGTAGAACCAGTACTGTAGATCTTACGTATCCGCAATAATCAACACGTTCTCACTTACAAGTTCAGCTCCCTGTGAGATTCGAACCAGCATTGGTGACAGGCGAGAAGATTTCAAATTCAGCTTCTTTACTATTCCATGCCACGGAGGCATACGTTATGAAGCTAGAAGTCATAAAGCTAGAAGTCATGAAGCTAGAATTTATGAAGCTATAAGTCATGAAGCTATAAGTTATGAAGCTAGAAGTCATGAAGTTAGATGTAAGGAACTCACAGGCTTCCATAACTAATTTATGAAAGCTAGTCGGTAAATAATTAAACCATTAAAAGTTAGTATTCCTTGTTGATAAGAATATCACGCGCCAATCAATATCCTTGCTGATAAGAATATCTCACATGTTAGTATTCTTTGATAAGAATATCATACATCAATCAATATCTGTGTTGATAAGAATATCTCACATGTTAGTATTCTTTGATACGAATATCATACATCAATCAATATCCTTGTTGACAAGAGTATCACACACCAGTCAATATCTTTATTGATAAGAATATCTCACAAGTTAGTATTCCTTGTTGATAAGAATATCATACAACAATCAATATCTTTGTTGATAAGAATATCTCACAAAGTAGTATTCCCCGTTGATAAGAATACAATACACCAACCAATATCTTTGTTGATAAGAATATCACACGCCAATCAATATCCCTGCTGATAAGAATATCATACACCAATCAACATATTTGCTGATAAGAATATCCCACAAGCTAGTATTCTTTGCTGGTAAGAATGCCACGCATCAATCAATATCTTTGCTGATAAGAATATCCCACAAGTTAGTATTCGTTGTTGACAAGAATACCACACATCAATCAATATCCTTGTTGATAAGAATATCACACATCAATCGGTATCTTTGCTGGCAAGAATATCTCACAAGTTAGTATTCATTGCTAATAAGAATACTATACATGTATCAATATCTTTGTTGATAAGAATATCTCACAAGTTAGCATTCTTTGTTGACAAGAACATCACACATCAATCAATATCTTTGTTGATAAGAATATCACACACCAATCAAAATCTTTGTTGGTAAGAATATCTCACAAGTTAGTATTTTTTGTTCATAAGAATATCACACACAATCAATATCCTTGTTGATAAAAATATCATACATCAACCAATATCTTTGCTGATAAGAATATCTCACAAGTTAGTATTTTTTGTTGATAAGAATATCACACGCCAATCAATATCTTTGTTGATAAGAATATCACACACCAATCAATATCCCCGTTGATAAGAATATCTCACAAATTAGTATTCTTTGTTGGTAACAATATCACACGTCAATCAATATCTTTGTTGATAAGAATATCCCACAAGTTAGTATTCCCTGTTGACAATAATATCATATACCAATCAATATCCTTGCTGACAAGAATATCTCACAATACTACCATATCATCTCTTACTTGTAAATAGTTATATCTTTATATGTTTACATTAATTTTTAATTTATCTTTCATTTCATTTCATCATCATTCATCAGTTTTTGCGCACACTATGACCTATTTATGTGTCGACGTGCCGTAAAACACCATTCATTCATTCATTCCATATTTAAAACGTAGGCTTACAATTACTCATAATATAGTGTTATAGTCGAGTTTACAGATAAGCTCATTTATGGGACGTATTCATGCACAAGGACGAGCGATAAATTCAAAAGATTTTGTTCAAACGTAACACGATACCGACATGGACACTTCATTACCAAATTATGTTTGTAATTCAGCTTTGTAAATAATTATCCTTCTTAAAGGGAAAGAGGGCGATCTGTAAGCATTATGAGTGTCAGTCCATATACGAATACAACCACCATAACGAGGGACAATTATCATCATGAGTGTCAGTCCATATACGAATACAACCACTATAATGAAGGACAATTATCATTATGAGTGTCAGTCAGTATACGAATACAACCACCATAATGAAGGACAGTTATCATTATGAGTGTCAGTCCGTATACGAATACAACCATCATAATGAAGGACAAGTATCATTATGAGTGTCAGTCAGTATACGAATACAACCACCATAATGAAGGACAGTTATCATTATGAGTGTCAGTCCGTATACGAATACAACCACCATAATGAAGGACAAGTATCATTATGAGTGTCAGTCAGTATACGAATACAACCACCATAATGAAGGACAGTTATCATTATGAGTGTCAGTCCGTATACGAATACAACCACCATAATGAAGGACAAGTATCATTATGAGTGTCAGTCAGTATACGAATACAACCACCATAATGAAGGACAGTTATCATTATGAGTGTCAGTCCGTATACGAATACAACCATCATAATGAAGGACAATTATCATTATGAGTGTCAGTCCGTATACAAATACGACCACCATAATGAAGGACAATTAGCATTATGAGTGTCAGTCCGTATACGAATACAACCACCATAATGAAGGACAATTAGCATTATGAGTGTCAGTCCGTATACGAATACAACCACCATAATGAAGGACAATTAGCATTATGAGTGTCAGTCCGTATACGAATACAACCACCATAATGAAGGACAATAAGCATTATGAGTGTCAGTCCGTATGCGAATACAACCACCATAATGAAGGACAATAAGCATTATGAGTGTCAGTCCGTATGCGAATACAACCACCATAATGAAGGACAGTTATCATTATGAGTGTCAGTCCGTATACGAATACAACCATCATAATGAAGGACAGTTATCATTATGAGTGTCAGTCCGTATACGAATACAACCATCATAATGAAGGACAATTATCAGTATAAGTGTCAGTCCGTATACGAATACAACCATCATAATGAAGGACAATTATCATTATGAGTGTCAGTCCGTATACGAATACAACCATCATAATGAAGGACAATTATCATTATGAGTGTCAGTCCGTATACGAATACAACCACCATAATGAAGGACAAATATCATTATGAGTGTCAGTCTGGACTAGACTACAACCATCATAATGAAGGACACTTATCATTATGAGTGTCAGTCCGTATACGAATACAACCATCATAATGAAGGACAATTATCATTATGAGTGTCAGTCCGTATACGAATACAACCACCATAATGAAGGACAATTATCAGTATAAGTGTCAGTCTGGACTAGACTACAACCATCATAATGAAGGACACTTATCATTATGAGTGTCAGTCCATATACGAATACAACCATCATAATGAAGGACAATTATCATTATGAGTGGCAGTCCATATGCGAATACAACAACCATAATGATGGATATTTATCAGTATGAGTGTCAGTCCGTATACGAATACAACCACCATAATGACGGAAAATTATCATTATCAGTGGCAGTCCGGACTAGACTACTCGTCTACTTTTGTTGTATAACTCATTTATAGCAATTCATACAATGCTTTAAGGCTCTTAAAGGTCTTGTTTTGTGATAGTTTTCCAGTCTTGTTTTGTGATAGTTGCCATAAAATTACACTTTATTTGAATTATATATTCTCAACTGCTGGCAATATAATCTTCATATAACTTGAATTAATATTTATGACTCAGCAACAAAACGCAGCCGTGTCGTCGAGCTTCCAGACCGAAACTTTTTCATTACGGAAGGTAATATGAGGCCTAAGGACTTATTTCCAGCCTGTTGTATTTGGGGGATGAAAACATGTGTATAGGTAACTGTAAAATCACAGTTAGCATAGTTTGGGGATGAAAACATTTGTATAGGTAACTGTAAAATCACAGTTAGCATAGTTGGGGGATGAAAACATTTGTATAGGTAAATGTAAGCATACAATTGCATGAGAAATGGTGGTATTCAAGTTGTTTTATTTGATGAGGCATCATTTGATGAGGCCCTCCCAATACAGCTTGTGTATGAAGCCAACATATTAAAACATAAAGCAGGTCTTTCATTAACAGTGTTTTAGTGTGGTTTTTATCCTAAAACAATGAAATTTCAACAAAATATTGTATTTAGTACGGCTTACTTGTTAATTTCTTTTATTGCTTTCATTAAAAGTAAATGTTTAAGTATTATATACTGTTATAGCCTAAATACTGTTCAATATACCAATGCTTTTCATAGAGAAAACGTTCAATACACACTCGGGCCTGAGCTAATCGGTCATGTTGCATGTAAATAGTATAAAAGCAAGGCTTTCCATGCTTTGTCAATGATCATTTAACGTTTGGAAATATGTTCTTAATATAGCTATCTCGCCAACAGAAGCCAAATATTACACCATATGTACACCGCTTCTAAATCTACTAACGACGACGTATATATATAACTTACATATTTTGAGAATGCAACCTCTATAGACACAATATAAACGGCATTAACCAGCCACACTAAACCCGAAACTGGAGCGTTGAATTAAGAGTTACAAACTCATAATTTAATTTACGCATGTAATTTTGCTGTTAATTAGCAGGTTAGTTTCTGTAATGTAATGTTGCTGTTATTGGGCGAGTTAGTTTCTGTAATGTAATGTTGCTGTTTTTGGGCGAGTTAGTTTCTGTAATGTAATGTTGCTGTTATTGGGCGAGTTAGTTTCTGTAATGTAATGTTGCTGTTATTTGGCGAGTTAGTTTCTGTAATGTAATGTTGCTGTTATTTGGCGAGTTAGTTTCTGTAATGTAATGTTGCTGTTATTTGGCGAGTTAGTTTCTGTAATGTAATGTTGCTGTTATTTGGCGAGTTAGTTTCTGTAATGTAACGTTGCTGTTATTTGGCGAGTTAGTTTCTGTAATGTAATGTTGCTGTTATTTGGCGGGTTAGTTTCTGTAATGTAATGCATGTGCACATTTTATACGAAACTGAAGCACAGTATTAAGGTTTTCATTTGAAATCTGAATGACACCGATCACACTTCTAGATCGCCTAAAGTCCCTTTAAGTTCGCATTCACATTGGAAACAAAAGACCGATCCCACTAAAGCACCGATCCCCATAGAGCACCGATCCCCATAGGGTATCGATCTCCATAGGGCACCGATCTCCATAGACACCGGTCTCCATAGAGCACCGATCCCCATAGAAACCGATCCACATAGGGCAACGATCCCCATAGACACCGATCCCCATAGAGCACCGATACCCATAAACACCGATCCCCATATACACCGATCCCCATAGAGTAACGATCCCCATAGACACCGGTCCCCATCGGGCACAGATCCCCATAGACACCGGTCCCCAAAGGGCACCGATCTCCATAGACACCGATCCCCATAGACACCGATCCCCATAGACACCGAATCACATAGAGCACCGATCCCCATAGAGCATTGATCCCCATTGAGCACTGATCCTCATAGACATCCATCCCCACAGGGCACCGATTCACCTAGAGCACCAATCCACATAGACACCGATCCCCATAGAGCACAGATCCCCATAAAGCATTGATCACCATAGAGCACTGATCCCCATAGGGCACCGATCCCCATTCGGCACCAATCTACATAGGGCACCGATCCCCATAAGGCACCGATTCCCATAGAGCATTGATCCCCATAGAGCACGGATCCCAGTAGGGCACATATCACCATAGACACCGATTCCCAGAGAGTACCGATCCCCATAGACACCGATCCCCATAGAGCACCGATCTCCATAGACACCGATCCCCATAGAGCACCGATCTCCATACAGCACCGATCTCGATAGACACCGATCCCCATAGAGCACCGATCTCCATAAACACCGATCCCCATAGACGCCGATCCCCATAGAGCACGATCCCCATAGGGCACCAATCCCCACTGAGCTCCGACCCCCATAGGGCACTGATCCCATAGACACCGATTCCCATAGAGCACCGATCCCCATAGACACCGATCCCCATAGAGCACCGAAACATACCAGGAGACATGGCAATCTGGAAGTATTTGTCAGATAATAAAATGTGCACCTTAAAGTATTAATTCAGTAATATTATAACGTTTAACCTGCTGACATATATTTGTTATATATAGTTTATATTAATAGTTAATAAAGATAGTTCCAATGGTTCATGAACCTAGATAAGTATACTACAAATGCATGTACATTTGACAGCGATATTAGCGAGTATATACACAAAACCATACTAACAAATAACGTTAATAACAGAAAACGTATTCACGTGGATAAGGTATCAACTAACATATTAACAGTATTCGTTCGTGTTGTTTTTTTGTTTGCTATAGAAGCATCTGTTCCGTCAAAAATCCCATAGAACATGGACAGTCCAGAAACATCTGTTCCCGCACAAATCCTCTAGGGAACGGACAGTCTAGACACATATGTTCCCGCACAGATTCCCTTAGAAGCCGCACGGTCCAGAAATATCTAATCCCGCTAAAATCCCTAGGTAGGACGGCCCAGAAAATATGTTAAATCACAAATTCCCTGAAGAACAGACAGTACAGAAACATATGTTCCCGCACAAATACCCTAGAGCACGGACGGTCCAGAAACATCAATTCCCGCACAAATCCGCTAGAGCACGGACAGGCCAGAAACATATTTCCCTACACTAATACACTGGAGCACGGACAGTATACAGAAATATTTCCCCCGCACAAATCCCCCAGAGCACGGACAGGCCAGAAACATATGTTCACGCACTAATACCCTAGAGCACGGACAGGCCAGAATCATTAGTTTTCCGCACTAATACCCTAGAACACGGACAGTACAAAAACAAACATATGTTCCCGCACGGACAGTACAGAAACATAATTATGTTCCCGCACTAATACTCTACAGCACGACCAGGTCAGAAACATATGTTCCTGCACAAATCCACTATAGCACGGACAGGCCAGACACATATGTTCCCGTACTAATCCCATAAAGCACGGTTAGTACAGAAACATGTGTTCCCGCACAAATACTCTAGAGCACGGACGGTCCAGAAACATCAATTCCCGCACAAATCCGCTAGAGCACGGACAGGCCAGAAACATATGTTCCCGCACCAATACACTAGAGCACGGACAGTATAAAGAAACATATGTTCACGCGCTAATACCCTAGAGCACGGACAGGCCAGAAACATATGTTCCCGCAATAATACCCTAGAACACGGACAGTTCAAAAACATATGTTCCCGCACGGGAAGTACAGAAACATATGTGCCCACACTAATACCCTACATTACGGACAGGCCAAAAACATATGTTCCCGCACAAATCCCCTATAGCACGGACAGGCCAGACACATATGTTCCCGCAATAATCCCATAAAGCACGGACAGTAGAGAAACATATGTTCCCGCACTAATACCCTACAGTACGGACAGGCCAGAAACGTATGTTCCCGCACTAATACCCTAGAGCACGGACTGTACAGAAACATAATATTATGTTCCCGCACTAATACCCTAGAGCACGGACAGGCCAGAAACATATGTTCCTGCACTAATACCCTAAAGCACGGACAGGCCAGACACATATGTTCCCGCACCGATCCCATAGAGCACGGACAGTACAGAAACATATGTTCCCGCATACCCTACATTACGGAGAGGCCAGAAACATATGTTCCCGCACAAATCCCCTATAGCACGGACAGGCCAGACACACATGTTCTCGCACAAATCCCATAAAGCACGGACAGTACAGAAACATATGTTCCCGCACTAATACCCTACAGTACGGACAGGCCAGAAACGTATGTTCCCGCACTAATACCCTAGAGCATGGACAGTACAGAAACATATGTTCCCGCACTAATACCCTAGAGCACGGACAGGCCAGAAACATATGTTCCCGCACTAATACCCTAAATCACGGACAGGCCAGACACATATGTTTCCGCACCGATCCCATAGAGTACGGACAGTACAGAAACATATGTTCCCGCATACCCTAGAGCACGGACAGGCCATAAACATATGTTCCCGATACTAGTACTCTAGAGCACGGACAGGCCAGAACATATATTCCCGCACTAATACCCTAGAGCACGGACAGGCCAGAAACATATGTTCCTTCACTAATACCCTAGAGCATGGACAGTACAGAAGCATCTGTTCCCGCTCAAATCCCCTCGAGCTCGTACAATACAGGAACATTTGTTCCCGCACAAATCCCTTAAAGCACGGAATGTCCAGAATTGTATTCCCGCAAAAATTCCCTAGAAGACGGACAGTCAAGAAACATGTGCACAAATACCCTACAGCACGGACAGTAAAGAAACATATGTTCCTGCACAAAGTTCCTATAGCACGTACAGTCCAGAAACATCTGTTCCCACACATATACAAACAGGGCACGGAAAATACCAGAAAACATCTGTGACCGCACTGAACCAAATGGGCTATTAAGACAGCACATATTCCTTATAGGGCACAAAAACTGCAAAGATATATATACTAATGCAAGCAAAGATATCAGAAACACTCACAGATCCTCTAGGGTCCTCGCTCAGATCCTCTACAGCACGGAAAGATACCAGAAGCCTCTTCTTCTGCAATGAACCCCAGGACACGGAACGATACCAGAAAACAAGTGTCCCATACAGATACCCTAGTGCACAGAAAATATCAGAAAACATTCCCCCGCAGATCCTCTAAGGAACGGAAAGAAACCTCTTTTATGCCGCAAAGATCCCCAGGGCACGGAACGATGCCAGAAAACATTTGTTCTCGCAATAATTCCCTTCATGCCCGGAACGATACCAGAAAATGTCTATTTCCGCCGTTATGTGTTACGAGTATCAACTTTCATACCCCATCCAACCCCTTCTCCAAGAAGGGAAAACGGGGTTGGCTGGAGTATGATATAAAACCTTAATTTCGGCTTAAAATGTTTGCATATTGTAAAACTAAAACATTTATAATAGGTTATTTTAAGCAGTTTATCACATTTTTTCAGTAATTTCTTTTTTAAACGTGTTTTATTGTCGAAATATCCGTTATCCAATCCTGCTAATATAAGCTATTCTTTCGCTTAATGGAATTAAGGCGGGGACACGTAATGAAATATTCCCAGGGCACGGAACAATACCAGAAAACTTATGTACTCGTAATAATCCAAACAGATACCATAGGGCAAGGAAAATTACCAGAAAACATTTGTTCCCGCACATACCCATTGAGCAATAACATATATTTGAAACATATGTTACGCAGATCCATTAGTGCGCAGAAAAATATCGGAAAATTAAATGTTTCTGCACGGACAGTTACCTGAACACATCTGTTCCCGCACTCAACTTGGGCACAGAAAAATGCATCCGCACAGATCCTCCAGGGAACGTACAGTCCGTAAACATATGTATCCGCACAGATCCTCTAGGGAACGCACAGTCCGTAAACATATGTATCCGCACAGATCCTCTCGGGAACTCTCAGTCCGTAAACATATGTACGCATAGATATATCCTAGGGAACCGAAATATATCAGAATACATAAAATAGTGTTCATATATTGGTGTGTTTTTTAGACAGCAATCTCAGAGGGAGATGAGACAATCGGAAAAACTAGTTTCGTGCACGATGCGCATCGAATATGAAACTGAAACAGATTATGATGGGTTTATTTGTACTTGGCTCCCATATTTTTGCAGATAATTCCAGTTGAAGTGATCCATAACTTTTGAAAACTTTTTAAATTGCAAACCTTAACCAAGATAATAATGATATCCTCGTTTAAAGGTTTATGTTTACAGCATTTAACATATTATTGCACTAAACGACTCAAAATACATTATATATTATACCAAACTATCCAAAATACATTATATATTACACCTAACTATCCAAAATACATTATATATATTATACCAAACTATCCAAAATACATTATATATTAGACGAAACCATCCAAAATACATTATATATGATACCAAACTATCCAAAATACAGCATTTATTATACCAAACTATCTAAAATACAGTATATATTATACCAAACTATCCGAAATACAGTATACAAATATATAATACCAAACTATCTGTAATACATTATCTTTTACACGAAACGACCCACAAGAACTATGCATTACACCAAACGACCAATAATAAATTACGTGTATATATATCAACAAACAACCCAAATAATGCATAACATGTTACATTAATGTACACATAATCAAGGATATATTACACAAAAGACCCAAAATAAACAATATATAATGCGCTAACAGTGTTTATGTATTTTTAAACATTATGCAATTAAAACATAAATTAACATTTTATATATGTTTGATGGTAATTGTATGACGTTATTTATAATAAGTGTATGCCATTAATTATGGTACGTGTGTGTCATTGTTTATGTTAATTGTGTGCCATTCTTTTATGATAATTGTATGTCAGTATTATTGTAAATTGTAAGTCATTATTTATGATAATTGTATGTCATTATTTATGTTAAATGTGTGCCAGTATATTTGTTAATTGTGTGTCATTATGTTAATTGTATGTCATAATTTATATTAATTATGTGTCTTTGTTATGTTAATTGTGCCATTATTTATATTAATTGTGTGCCGCTATTTAAGTTACGGTGTGCCATTATTTATGTTAATGATGTGTCATTGTTTATGTTAATTGTACTATTATTAAATTTACGTTAATTTTGTGTCATTATTTATGTTAATACAAATACAATAGACACCTTTTATTTACTAAGTTCATACATATGAAAACATGAGGTAAATAAATCAAGATGCTCATTTTAATGTTGGATATTACTTTCAATATTGTATTATGTTCCTTTAAAAATACTACAGCCATGTTTTAATTATTATAAAAAAAAACAGGAAAAGAAAACAGATCACATATGCGTAGGTACGCTTTGAATAGGGGCAGGGCTGGAGGTCGGGATGAAACTTGCTTGTTGTCACGTGCGGCACACCTGAAGAAGAATTTGTTTTAATAAAATAATGTAAACAAGGTGGTCAGCCTCCATCCCCATACTCGACCTCCAAAAGAGGGGCTAAGTTTATATTCCGTTTCATACGGATATCACTTTCATTATAGACCTATGTATTTTTTTATATAATTTTGTTAATATATAAAAATAAATCTGAAAATGTTGATCATGAAAACACAACAACAGTTTAGAAATTCACTGAGCTAAAAAAGATATCTACGGTGTCATGTTAGTGCCATCTTACCATCGCATCTTACAATCGACCATCTAGGTCGATGGTCGATGGTAAGATGCGATGGTAAGATGCGATGGTCGATGGTAAGATGCGATGGTCGATGGTAAGATGCGATGGACCATCGACCATCGCATCTTACCATCGACCATCGCATTAGGCCTCTTCTTCGTTTTATCGACACACCTCTCTCTCTCTCTATATATATATATATATCTCCATATAATCTCAGGTTTGTCAGTGAGACGATTTATTAAATATTAAATTGATCGATATGTTAAGACGAGGTTAATGAAAACTATTCAACCATGTTGGGTGTGGGGTGGGCTGGTGTGTAGATTGGTGGGTGGGTGGGAAAAAGAACTTGCTTTGTTCAATTCCAATTAATTTTATATGAGGGTTCAACTTAGGCCTTCCAAAAAATCATGTGTGTCTAGGATAACCCGACCCTACCTAATTTTTCTGGTGAAACCTAGAAATTTTTTCCAATTTAGCAGAAAAAATATATAAATCAAGGCTGTTTTGGCTATAAAATGTAAATATGTATATAGGTCGATGGTCGATGGTAAGATGCGATTGTAAGATGGCCCTAACAGGACACAGTAGCTATCGCTGGACTAGACTTAAGAAGATATGTGGGGTGCGATTTCAAGGTGAAAACAGAACGACAACCAACGGTATGAAACTCCATGAAAGGAATTATTATCGACTTGTATCGTACCTTTGAAATGGAAAATGCAGGATTTAGCTGTCGGTTGGCTGTAGGTTGAATATGTTAAAATATTGATAGCTTTTAGAAATCCACTGATGGCAATAAACTATCTCTAAGCTAGAAACTTATTAAGATATGAGCAATAGTGCGGGCAGCGATTTCTAGCTGCACAAAACACCAGCAAAAAACAGTATAAGCCTTGATGTCGAATTGTATGTAAAATGGATAACGTGGGGTTTGATTGGTTGTACAAACAGGTAGTATGTTGCAGTACTGATGACTTGTTTATGGTAGCGAATGAGTTGACAAAACAACTAAGAATATAAGGGAAATGTTTACTTACCGATATTAGCGTCAATTTTCACCCCGGATCTAGATCCTATCACAAATAATGCAGATAGGTCCTCCCACAAATAACACCTAAAAGTCCGCTTACAAATAACGGTGATAGGTCCTCTCACAAATAACGCGATAGGTCCTCTCACAAATAGCAGATAGGTCCTCTCACAAATAACACAGATAGGTCCTCTCACAAATAACAAAGATAGGTCCTCTCACAAATAACACAGATATGTCCTCTCACAAATAACACAAAAAGGTCCTCCCACAGATCCTCACACAATCCCACAGATCCTCACACAAATAATAGTTTTTATCATTTTTAATTTATGTTTGAACACTCATTTACTAAACACAATATACACACTCGTTTTTAAAGACACATCCACGATCATTCACACTTTAAACAAGAATAGATATTAATAATGGTATGGTGCGCATGTTTATGCGCAAAATATATGGTGCGCATGTTTATGCGCAAAATATAGTTACTTCCTAAACGAAATCTTGTTATTTCCCTAACGACATGGTATACACACGTGATCTTCATAGGCAATATTACTATGCGTGTTGTATTTAATGTGATGAAATGGGGCCTAATCAGAGGGTTAGGAATTACCTCGTCCTAAGTTATTGCGCATACCAAGTTTCAAAGTTACACCTTTGACGGTTTTGGATCTATAAACCAAACCGTAAGGAACTAACCCGTCAAATAACAGCAACATTACATATTACAAAACCGTTTATCCAGGTCTAACGGTTATATAATACTGTATATGTGCCGATTACAAATATATGTTTATTCACGGGTTGTTAATATACCCGTGATTGAATAGACGTAAAACGAATTATCAGTTGGGTTTATGAAATTGCCTATGACATCTGTTACTATGTTATACATGTTCAGTGGCACTGAACTCTTCTTACTATGTTATACATGTTCAGATGGCACTGAACTCGACTGAATTGATGAAAAGCGGCTCATCAGCATAGTATTTCACATTATGTCTCACCTCTCTTCCATACATTCCAGTTATTCTATGTTGTTTACAACCTCCCTATAGTGAAGGAAAACAGGTATAGGCATATTGATGGAAAACAGGTATATGCATAGTGATGGAAAACAGGTATATGCATAATGATGGAAAACAGGTATTGAATTGAATTAGATTTTATAGTCGCACCAACAGCTAAGGTCATATGGCGAATTTCCAGCTTCCACTGGTGGAGGAAGACCCCAGGTGCCCCTCCGGGCAGTTTTCGTGCACTGGCGGGCACCTGGGTAGAACCACCGACGTTCCGTAAGCCAGCTGGATAGCTTCCTCACTTAAAGATTCCTAGGCCCCTCATGGATCGAACCTACAGCGGTGAGGGGTAAATGATTGCAAGTCAGAGCGAAAACAGGTATAAGCATAGTGATGGAAACAGGTATATGCATAGTGATGGAAAACAGATATATGCATAGTGATGGAAAACAGGTATATGCATAGGAAGGGAAACAGGTATATGCAACCAGGAACTGTACTCTACAGTTAATATCAAATTGTGATCCGATAAACCACGGGACCTCTCGTTTTACTTCCCCATCCGACGGAAGGTCATACCGAGTCTGGTGTAGAGTGAGAGCTTACCGGTTGGCCCCTCCCGGCATGTGTCTCCTTGTCAAATCATGGGTCCTCCAGTTATACGTCTTTCCGTCTGACGGAAGATACTAAATCACGGGTCCTCCAGTTATACGTCTCCCCGTCTGACGGAAGATACTAAATCACGGGTCATCCAGTTATACGTCTTCCCGTCTGACGGAAGATACTAAATCACGGGTCATCCAGTTATACGTCTTCCCGTCTGACGGAAGATACTAGATCACGGGTCCTCCAGTTATACGTCTCCCCGTCAGACGGAAGATACTAAATCACGGGTCCTCTAGTTATACGTCTTCCCGTCTGACGGAAGATACTAAATCACGGGATCTCCCGTGTTTACGTCCCAAGCCAACGAAATATGCTAATGAACGGGCCCTCCCGTTTTATGTACCCATCCGACGCAATATGCTAAAGCGTCCTGTCAGTCGTCCCATCCCAAAGATGGCAAAGGCATTTTGATCGATTTAGACTACAATTCATGTCATAAACTAGTTAAAGAGTCAGTAGTTTATTCAAATATGGACATTTGAAACAATATCAGATGTCATAATATGGCACGCAGTGTGTGAAAACTTTAGCATATACCATCTCAGAATGGTGGTAGCACACCCGGGCAGGATCTCAGAGCGGTGGTAGCGCACCTAGGCACGGATCTCAGAGCGATGGTAACGCATCCAGGCACCATTCTTGGAGCGTTGGTAGAGCCCCAAGGCAAGGATTTCAGAGCGGTGGTAGTGCCTCTGGGCACGGATCTTAGAGCGATGGTAGCTCACCCTGGCACGTATTTCAGAGCGGTGGTAGGGCACCCGGGTACGGATCTCGGAGCGGTGGTAGCGCACCCGGACACGTATCTCAGAACGGTGGTAGCGCAACCTAGAACGGATCTCAGAGCGGGAGTAGTGCACCCGGGCACGGATCTCAGAGTGGTGGTAGCCCACCCGGGCACAGAACTCAGAGCGGTGGTAGCTCACACTGGCACGATTCTCAGAGCGGTGATAGCTTACCCGGACACAGAACTCAGAGCGGTGGTAGCGCACCCGGGCACAGATCTCAGAGCGGTTTTTGTTCACTCGGGAACGGATCTCAGAGTGGTGGTAGCGCACCAGGACAAGGATCGCAGAGGTGATAGCACACAGTCACGGATATATGAGCGGTGGTAGTGCACCCGGGCTGGGACCTTAGGGCGGTGGTAGCAAACCTGGGCACGGATCTCTGAGCGGTGGTAGCGCATCCGGGTCTGACAGTGGCGGGAGCGCACTCGGGCAAGGATCACAGGGGGAAAGACGCGCAAACGGGTATGGATCAAAGGGTGATGGACGTTCACCGGTCACGGATCACAGGGTGATGGAGGCGCACCCGGCCACGGATCGCAGAGAGGTGGATGCGCATCAATGTATTGAAACACGACAAGTAATCGAATATCTCCTGATTGTAGACTCTCAGCCAGTCGCAGATATCAGGTCTCAGAGCGATGGACACTCATCCAGGCGCGTATCTCAGTGCGGTGGACACTCATCCAGGCGCGTATCTAAGGACGGTGGACTCTCACCCAGGCGCGTATCTCAGGGTAATGAGCTCTCATCCATTTGCGGATCTCAGGGTGATGGGCTCTAACCCATTTGCGGATCTCAGGGCGGTGGGCTCTCACCCAGGCGCGTATCTCAGGGCGGCGGGATCTCACCCAGGCACGGATCTCAGCGTTGGACTCTTACCCAGGCGTGGATCTTAGGATGATGGGCTTTCACATAGGCGCGGATATTATGTTGGTGGACATGTACCAAGGCACGGATCACAGGGTGGTGGGTTCTCACCCAAGCGTGGATCTCAGGACGATGGGCTCTCACCCATTCGCGGATCTCAGAGCGGTGGACTATCACCCAGGTGTGGATACGAGGATGGTGGGCTTGCACATAGGCGCGGATCTAATGTCAGTGGGCATGTACAGAGGCGCAGTTCTAATGGTGGTGGACGTTCAACCATGAGCGGATATTAGGGCAGTGGGCGCAATATCCGTATTGACATTTAGCTCTTTTCCTATAATAAAAAAAATGCACTACATAGGTAAGTTTACCATACACAACAAACGTGTAATTGCTTTCTCATATGAGAATCATATGACTCTCTTATATGATTCTTATATAAAAGAAGCCATATAAAATTCTCATATGAAACTGGACTTTCATAACATTTTCATATGAGATTAAATTCATAAATATTTCCTATTTAAATCATATATGATTCTCATATGATACTTATATGCTTCTCATATCATAAAACATAGACCTAGCCAGGGGCGGATCCAGGATTTCAGCTTAGGGGGGGCGTAATATTTTGGTCAATTTTCGGGTCCGTCTCTAGCCTCATAAAACATTTGCGGTAGTGCATTGATAGGGTAAAAAAGTATGTTTTCAAATAAAAGGATTTAACAATGTGTTAATTAAACCACTCATTAGCCATTATGTGTCTATCGAGCGAGGAAAAAAAATATACTGAGGGCGTCCAACGAAATTGTTTGATATTTTATCTACAGTAACATGGACATACACGTATGAATAAAAAAAAAGTCCGTTTTCAAATAAAAGTATTTAACAATGTGTTAATTAAACCACTCATTAGCCATTATACGTTGAGCGAGCGAAGCGAGCGAGAAATTTTTTGATACTGAGGGCGTGCAACGAAATTGTTTGATATTTTATCTACAATAACATTGACATACATGTATGAATAAAAAAGTCCGTTTTCAAATAAAAGTATTTAACAATGTCTTAATGAAACCACTCATTAGCCATTATGCGTTGAGCGAGCGAAGCGAGCGAGAAACTTTTTGATACTGAGGGCGTGCAACGAAAATGTTTGATATTTTATCTACAATAACATTGACATATATGTATGAATAAAAAAAGTCCGTTTTCAAATAAAAGGATTTAACAATGTGTTAATTAAACCACTCATTAGCCATTATGCGTCGAGCGTACGAGAACATTTTTTTATACTGAGGGCGTGCATCGAAATTGTTTGATATATTATCTACAGTAACATGAACATGCATGTATGAATAAAAAAGTCCTTTTTCAAATAAAAGTATTTAAAAATGTGTTAATAAAACCACTCATTAGCCATTATGCGTCGAGCGAGCGAAGCGAGCGAGAAAAAAAATTATACTGAGGGCGTGCAACGAAATTGTTTGATATTTTATCTACAGTAACATGGACATACATGTATGATCCGGAACTTTTAGGGGGGGGCGCGCGCCGGGTGCGCCCCCCCCTGGATCCGCTAGTGCTAGCTAGTCATATCAATCAGGATTTAGTTGCCGGGCAATAAAGCTTTTTCACACGCGTGAAAGAAAGGGTAAAATATGTCATATCACGGAAATAACCGAATGTTCTTTATTACTCTTTCAGCGGAGTGATACGGAAATTACCGATTATTTAAGATTATGTACGATTTGTCACGAGTTATGGTTTGTCTTCTGCATTCCATCCTGTCTCGCCATATTATTGGGTATACATCTACATCTACATTTTGGGCGTCCGTGGCAGAGTGGTAAGCGTTTCTGACTTGAAATCACTTGCCCCTCACCGCTATAGGTTCTATCCCTCGGGGTTGCAGGAATCTGTATGTGAGGAAGCTATCCAGCTGGCTTGTGGAAAAACGGTGGTTCTACCCAGGTGCTCACCCGTGCACGAAAATTGCCGGAGGGGCACCTGGGGTCTTCCTCCATCAGCGGAAACTGGAAAGTCGCCATATGACCATAGGTGTTGGTGCGACTATAATCAAATTCAATCAACATCCACACGTGTACGTTGTGTACGTTGAGCTATCATGTTTGACCATAACTCAACGGAAATGACTTGACTAGTAATGCTAAGAAGATAAAAATAAGGAGATGACAGATAGATAGAAGTAAAATAAAGAAATAAATCAGGCATAATACACGGACCATAAAGATAAACTCGATGATATAGGCCGAGATGAAATAATCACTTGTGATCGTTCATTTTCTGAATTAGACAATTTCAAATGCAATGCCATTCGTTTTAAATCAATTTCGGAAAAAAATGTCGTGTAGATCTACAAATACGCGACAGACGTGAACACATCAGAATGGGATTACATATATTAATAATAGTGTTGTTTTCTCTCTGGAAAACATTGTAGTAAGTTAGCTGAAGTTGACAGTTCAACAAACTCATTGCTGAGGTGTATGATGAATAGAATAAAACATGTTTAGTTTCATATCACACCCTATATCAGGCCCTCTATGGAAATGCCCATTAATTATTATCTATTTACTGCTCCTTTTATACAAGTGTAATATAATCGGTATCTTTCGAGAATCATATATACAGCCATATCATTCTTATAAGTCACGCAACTGGTAGCATGGTATTAGTCAAAGTATATGTAACAAACTGGTAGAATGGTATTAGTGTAGTGAATAATAGGTGACCTAGTTTCATTTACTCTTTATGTATGGTTATAACAATATAGCAAATAATATTTACATTTATTGATGAACTGTATTGTATACTCTCTTAAGAAGAGTGGATGACTATATGGAACTTAATTTTGAGTAATGGTAACCAACACAATTGATGTTGTTTAGAGTCTCCCCAGAGACAGAAGGATATATAGGAATCCGGGAAACCTGTCCTACGCTTACTAACTAATATATTCCTATGGGTCTTTAACTTGCTAGAAGGATAGGCTCCGATACACGGAAAGCCAGATGTTCGTCTTCATCCGACGGATTGCTCTACATTTGCATAGTTGATACTTTTACCATATCACCCCTTATTTGTAAATAGTTTTAACAATATACACCATTCATTAATCCGACAGACGAGGATAAGGGAAAGTGTCTTATCACGACACACAGTGACGCCTATGAGGCTGGTACTCGGTCCTCCGGATTTCAAGCCCATCGTTCTATTCCCTGTCTTATCACGACACTCAGTGACGCCTATGAGGCTGGTACCTGGTCCTCCGGATTTCAAGCCCCACCGTACTATTCCCTGTCTGATCACGACACTCAGTGACGCCTATGAGGCTGGTACCCGGTCCTCCGGATTTCAAGCCCAACCGTACTATTCCCTGTCTGATCACGACACTCAGTGACGACTATGAGGCTGGTACCCGGTCCTCCGGATTTCAAGCCCAACCGTACTATTCCCGTCTGATCACGACACTCAGTGACGCCTATGAGGCTGGTACCCGGTCCTCCGGATTTCAAGCCCCACCGTACTATTCCCTGGGCCAGTCGACCCCATACAATACGTGGACAAATATGATAAATGTTCTAATGTGGTGTTACCTCAGTATCATGAGTAAATATACCTGAAATTCACAAATTTCAGTGTGCAGCGCTGTATTGTAGTACTTGTTAAAATATTTTAATGAAAATAAGTATCAAAGTCGACCAGAAAATGCGGCTTTCACAGAACACAGTAAACTTCAAAACACACTAAACGGCAAACATGAATGGCAATGTTAATAGAAGGGGGATGGGGGTGGTGGAGGTGGTTGGGTGAAGGGTTATTTCTGTTATCCTGTTATTGGCGAAATTTATATTTTGTTATCTGCTTTTGTGAAAAACATATTAACTGTTATTTGTTATTACATGTACTGTTAACTGTTTTCAGTGTTTTTTTAATGTACTGTTAACTGTTATCAGCAAAGAACCCTCTTTACCCCCACCCCATCTTAATAAGGAATAATGGCATATGACGTCACAAACACAAAAAGGGTGAACAATAGGGTTACCGCCTTGGAACGATCAGTGGCAAAAGAGGCCGCTCGGGGAGGGAGTGGGGTGTGTGGGGTGGGGGTGGTAGTTAAACCAGGTTCTAGGGTGCACCAAACCTCACACTTACCCTACTTCTTTCTAATAAAACGGGATAGTGTAAATAAAGAAATCCCCGCCATGAACTATTCTCTAACCAACAAGGCAGCATTAATAGGCAATAAAGTAAAACACAAAGATGCTTGTGTATATATAATTACAGACAAAATAGCATAGAAAGCCACAAAGAAGGTACTCAATGACTTGACAGAAGCCAGAACCAAAAGAGAATAACTCACTGAGGGCACGCCAATACAAGATTGCAGACAAACATCAAATGCCACCGTTCTTTTGGGCTTTAGGTAGACGTCATCATATGGTCCACAGCCTGTCCGGTCATCGCACAATTAAAGCGAAAAGCATACAGTGTGTTGCAAAATGATCTTTTGATCAATCTTTTAACAAGTTTAACAAAGATAGAATGAAAGTGATCATGACCAAGGATCTGACGATTGTAAATCACGTCACCATAGAATCATGGATATACAGTGTATAAGTCATGTTGTGATAATCCTCGTCGCAGAAGAGTTCTTAAATTAAGGCAATTTTAACCATTGCCAGTTTGTAACTTAAGTTTAATTACCCTTTTCATCATTTTCTATTTTATAGCACGTTTCGACAAAAAATGGTGACCTAGATTTATTAACACTGTTCAGACTTGTGTAGACGTTTATAACCATTCCAAGATATGTTACTGTTGGCTTTGAGCTCGTTAGCGTAGACAAGGATTTGGGTAAATATGACCTTGACCTTGTTTATGAAAATACTGTGATTGATTTGTGATACAGAGATTCTTGGGTCTAATTTAACTCATCCGACCACACTTAACTATTTCTCAAAATAAACAAGATCTTCTGGTTTAATACCTTGCACATACATGATTATGTTTTTTTTATGGTTTTCGTAGCTGGGATATAACTTGAAGAAAGATCTTCGTCGTTTGTGATAAACTTAAGCTAACTAAATATGTATCATATAATACCAAAATACCAATAGTGACAAGCTACCGATGTTACATATTTATTAACAATATTAAGTTAAATGACTGCTTTTTAAAACAATATCGTTATTTTGAATTTACACACGTTTTTGAAACAACATTTATATAAGTAATGCTAACTGATGATGACAAATTGGAATTATACCACTAAACCACATTTGGAAACATAAACTTAGTTGTAAACTCCACGTCATTTTTAATAATATAATGTGATGGAATCTCAATAGACAAAACTGGTGTTCGAAATTGTTTAGAATTGTATAGAACATAGGTCTGACATGGCAAACTTCACAGTGTAACGCTCTATTTAAATACAGAGTACAAACTATCTGAGTTTTTTTCGCTAATAATTAACCACTGCTCATTAGAAAATTAAACTGATTAAAGGTTTACATTAACACCATTTATGTTCAAAGTATAAAATAAAGGTGTTAAGAACATTTACGTTAACATAAGTATAAAAGTCGAACAGTAAATTCAGCTTTCACAGAACACAGTAAACCCAAAAAACACGCAACACGGAACATGAATGGCAATGTTAATAATAAATAAACACAAAAAGGGTTGACAATAGGGATACCGCCTTGGAACGGTCAGTGGCAAAAAAGACCGCTGGGGGTTTAAACCAGGTTCTAGGGTGCACAAAACCTCACACTTACTCTACTGTCATCCCAATAAAACGGGAGAGTGTAAATAAAGAAATCCCCGACATGAACTAATGTTTAACAAACAAGGCAGCAATAATAGGCGATTAAAGTACAAAGATGCCCGTCTATATATCAATACAAAACAAAAAAGCCTAGAAGCCACAAAGAAGGTACTCATTGACTTGGCAGAAGCCAGAGCAACAAGAGAAGAAACCATTAAGGGCACGACAAGACACGATTGCAGACAAACATCAAAAGTCACCGTCTTTTTGGGCTTCAGGTAGCCGTCATCAAAGGGTCCACAGCCTGTCCGGTCATCGCACAATTAAAGAGGATAGCATATTGGAGAGCTTTAAATGGGTCCACCGCCAAGCATACAGTGCGTTGCAAATTGATTGGTTCATAACTTCTTTGGATAAGACTTTTAACAAGTTTAACAAAGATAGTATGGAAGGGATCATGACCAAGGATCACGTCACCATAGAAGTCAGGTTGTGATAGTCCTTGTCGCAGAAGAGTTCTTAAATTACTTTTAGATTTGGAAAGAAGATCAGGGTTACGATAATAAAATGTTGCAAAGGTTTTACGAAGTTTATGGTAACGGTAGCCCTGATGGAGTATCATTTTAGTTATTCGAAGATTACGAATATTAAAGTCCTCAACTCAGCTCCAGAAAAACGAATAAGTTGAGACACATAGACCCCATAAGAAGTTGCTCGGGGAGTATTCCCATCTAAATAATATCAAAATTAAAATCATCTCTCTTGTCATAGATTTTGCTAATTATTTCACCATTTTCAATAGAGAGATGTAAATCGAGAAAAGAAGCTTTAGTATCGGAAATATTAGCTGTGCTAAGTTGAAGTTCTTTAGGGTATATATTATTAACCATAGTAGAAAAGAAAGGGTTGTCAATGTTCTATATGTCATCCAGATACCGAGAGGTGTCATTAAAGGCTTCAATAACATCTGCCTGGGTATCTGGTGAAAGACTCAACATGAAACCTCTTTCATAGCAATACAATAACAAATCTGCGACAAGGGGCGCACATTTCGTACCCATAGGGATACCAACATTATGTCTATAAACCGTCGTTCTATGCCTGGCGAAAATATATTCTAATAGAAAAATGAGTGCTTCACAAACCCCTTGGCAAGTCCACATAGTGTAATTGTCTAAACAGCAGTTAGTAAAAAACGCCTTAATATTATAACAGGCCAAAAATGTTGTACTTTCCCTAGCGAATGTTTTTTGAATAAGAGCAATAAGCTTGTCCTTGATAAGGTGATGTGGTAAGATTGTATATATTGTAGAGCAGTCATACGTGTTTATAGATGAAACTTGACGTTTATTGCAAATTTTATCAAAAACGTCTCCTGAATTTTTAATAGACCAAAACAAATTAGTCCCAGAGTTTTCATACGTTTATAACATCACAATATTGTTTAACGTGATCTCTAACGGCAGTAATAGTTTGGAGATGTTTGTGGTGGTGCAGACACTATAATTCGAAATAAAGCGGGCCTTATACGGATTTTTATGTAATTTAGGAATCCAGTACATAGTTGGTACATTTTTATGTAATTTAGGAATCCAGTACATAGTTGGAAGTGTGTTCTGCTTTCGTCTACCCCAGCCTTGAAAGTAGTGCATCGAGTAATATGTGTGGAATCAACATCATTCTCAGTAGATTGAACTGGAGTATACGAATGATTGCTACCGAGTTTCCAGAGATAAACACATTTATTATCAAATTCTTGAATTTCCGATTTTAAATTACGAAAGGAAAACCTAGGTCTCGGAGGAAGTAAAGAGGGGTTAGCATTATAAAAGTTAATACGTGTATCTATAATTTTAAAAATTGACTTTTTCCAAGTAGAACGAGAGTTTGGGTACGCATATTCTCTACGACACCATTTTATACTAAAATACTCAATGGATTGGGCGATCTGAGCACGACAGGCATTAAAATCAATAGTTGAAAGTAATCTTTACTTAGGACCTTTCGAAAACAGATGCCGAATACGTTTATCAACAATATCAAAATTACAGTGATGACATGACCTGCATAGCAACATTTTGATGTTACATTCATATTCCTTAGGAGTGTTATTTACTATATCAAGCGTCTATTTTGTTGAAGTTGAAAATTATATTTCTAATAGGTTTTTTATACTTATAACAAATTACAGGACTTTCGGAATTTTTTAATTGTTTAGGGATAGAATCAACTACATGATTATCTCGAAAAATATTAGGCATGTCAATGAAATCAATACCTTTATTAAGATATAGTATTTTTAGAAAATGATCAGACTCCTTCTCAATAAGGGGTCGGAGAACATGTTGTGTGTAGTAGCTTTGAATTATGGAAGCAGTGTTATACAAGGGATCTGTACGAATGAATTTTTTGTCGGCTTCCTCGTCGATCAACTTAAGTGAATAAATGGACAAAGAGGTAAGTCGTGAAAGCATAGAGTGCTTTCCAGACTGTTTAAACATAGTATGTAAATCAGCGACTGAAATAATTACACGCGATTTACGTTTCATGTTACCATTATGCCTATGACCATGAGACCTAGAGTTACGCTTTCGAATAGAAAATATAGAAGAAATGTCAATATTAGGATCTTTTGAAATATTTCCTTGTTAATAAATATTATCATTAAGGCCGAGTGGATATGGTGTTTTTCATCCACTTAAGTTCTGCAATATGTCTAGCTTTTATTTTAAAGCTATTATTAGCATCATTATTATAATGATTTATTCAACCGATTGAACAGTAACGTTAATAAAAATGTGACCTGACTGACGAAAGTGTTGGTAAAAGTAATTATTTAAGTTTTTAGGATTACCTGCATTGTATTTATGTTCACGAAATCGAACTTTTAAAGATCGACCTGTTTGTCCAACATACTGTATACCGCAACGTGGTGCATTTCAATTCAAAACATAAATAGCGTGAGATGTACGTCAATCAACATTTGAAGCTAGATATACATTATACATTCTACCATTAAAAGCTGAGACTGCAATATTTCGTATGTGTCGTGCTCGGCCATTTCCAAAGGTTCATTATCATACTCTTTTTTTTTTGCAAGATAAATAATTGCAACAACTGCACCTATTAACATTGCACTTATTAATAGAGAGTAACACCCTGCGTCTTAAATGAACTGAACGATTTCTGAAAGGACACTTTAAATGGTATTTCCTCAAAACAGGTGATCCTAGAGGAGTAACTGAAACTTTTGAGCCGTTATTAAAAATTCTGGTAATATTATTAGAAGAAACATGAAACGAGGTTGCCGAATAAAGATTTAAAGGAGTAAGGCGTACACATGGTTTAGTTTTAAAACATGAAGAGTTATTTTGTGGAATATGTATTGATGACGCAGAGTGTAACCGAAAAGTTGAAAGATTTATTGTAAATGTTTTTACTAATAGACTCATATATGTTATTTAGAAGTAATACCATTCTGTGAAAAGCGAAATAAAGGCCAATTAGTAGTTATTAGAGATAAGAAATAGAATGGTATCAAAGATCCATAAGAAATAATATTTAATGTGTGGTAAAGTTGTATATAATGTAGAACAATCATACGTACTTATAGATGAAGCTTGACGCTTATTGCAAATTTTATCAAGAACGTCGCCTGCATTGTTAATAGACCATAATAAAGTCCGCAGAACATACGGACCAGAGTACTCAGGTATTGTCCGCGGACAACATTACTGTCACATAGTTGAAGCTGTGCTTCTATAAACCAGAGACTTCAAACTACGTCATCAGAACACACTGAGTTGTTTGCTGTTGTGGATGACTTCTGCCAGTTCATAGTGTATGATTAGAACACACTGAGTTGTTTGCTGTTTTAGTTGACTTCTGCCAGTTTATACTGCATGATTAGAACACACTGAGTTGTTTGCTGTTCTGGATGGCTTATGACAGTTCATACTGTATGATTAGAACACACTGAGTTGTTTGCTGTTCTGGATGACTTATGTCAGTTCATAGTGCATTATTAGAACACACCGAGTTGTTTGCTGTTCTGGATGGCTTCTGAAAGTTTATACTGTATGATTAGATCTCACTGCGTTGTTTGCTGTTCTGGATGACTTCTGCTAGTTCATAGTGCATGATTAGAACATACTGAGTTGTTCCTGCATAACTGGCATTTGTTCAATCATTAATATTAATTATAAAAATAGTATAAAGCAAATAATGTTTGCATATTACTAGCTACTGATATTATTGCACAAATAATACATATAAACCTATGGTAGAATAACGAAGAAAATGAAAAGTCTAAATTTTATTTAATTATATGCAAGCAGTTTTAAAGTCAAAATGATTTTGGACTAATAAATCGTGATGCTAATGTTAATGTTTGACAATATCTTCAAGATCGACAATATCTTCAAGATTGCCGTGTGTCCCTTTAATAACTTTCCATTGCACCACTACCACCTTACCGACAAATACGAGACCATTTCTATTTTAATATATACAAGATTATTGCACTACTCAAAACACAATTTCTGACAAGAAAAACAGTTTTCTGGTTAGCGGAGATGACAAAAGATGGTCACGCGTTGGCGCTACTGTCAGGAGAACTCGACATTGCCCAGAGGGCAACCGTAATCAACCGGTTCAAGGACGGGAAGGAGAAGGTGTTAATAACAACTACAGTTTTCGCTAAAGGTACGCTACAGTTCTTGAGACATGAAGTTGTTTTTCACGCTATGTAACGTCTTCTCTTTCTGCTCTGTAATATATAAACCAGATCTTTTATACATTTTTGGGAAACAAAAATTAGGAAAGTTCACAGTGAAATGCATTTAATTAACATTTTTAAATGGTGATGGTGATAGTGAACGTTGGCCTGCTACTTATTGTGTCGCTTACGTAGCATTCATTGCAGACAATTAGGGATCACTTTGTCAGTCGTCGTAGGTCCATTATAGTCTGTCACACTTTAACCTGCAACCTAACATTGGCCATAACTTGTCAAGCATTTGACCCGTGTTCATGAAACTTCACAAATATTTTCATCTTACCCATTGTTAACTTTGACTTTCGTTTTGGCAGAATTACTCCCCTTTTCATAAAACGTTAATCTGCAACCGAACCGAGCTCATAACTTGGAAACATATTGACCCATAGTCATGAAACTTTATACATATGTTTCCTTATCGATTATTCAGTGCTATTGCCATGCCCAATAACTCTGACTTTCATGCCCAATAACTCTGACTTTTCAGCAGAGGTATGCCCCTTTTCATAAAACTTAACTTGCAACCTAACCGAGCTCATAACTTGGCAAATATTGACATATGGTCATGAAACTTTATACAGATCTTTTTTTGTATAAAACTTTCACAATTTAAACAAAAAAATCTGCTACATAATTCATGAAGGACTGCACCCACAGTCTTCAAAAATGTACAGTCAGATTGCCATTGCTGAAATAAGCACATGGCAGCTGACACACGTGTTCCGTGGATCACTCTTTTAGTTTGTCGTTCTAATTCCAGGTATTGATGTAGAAATGGTGACGGTTGTGGTGAACTTTGACCTGCCTGTACTTCAAGAATCGAAACAGGCTGACTGTGAAACATACTTGCACAGAATAGGTAGAACAGGGAGGTTTGGGAATGCCGGAATCGCAATAAACATGATAGATGGACAAAGAACAAACAGTTATGAAAACAATAGAAAAACATTTTAGTAAGTTCGAATTGTTGTGGGTGTCACCTATATGTGTAAACTCCACCACAGAGCTTTACAATAGTGAACCGTTCTGGAATATGTAAACTCCACCACAGAGTTTTACAATAGTGAACCGTTCTGGAATGTGTAATCTTCACCACAGAGCTTTACAATAGTGAACCGTTCTGGAGTGTGTAAACTCCACCACAGAGCTTTAAGTAATGTAAATGTAAAAATGAAAAAGATGTGAAAAAGAGAAATTCGGGTGTGTCACTGTTTGAAAAATTTCAGTCCCAGATTTGTCCAATTAACAATGTCGGCCATCTGTCATAAAACAACCCCAGCGTAATCCTTTAATTGCACTCTCTTATGCAATGCAATTAGCATCCACAGTGGCAGGGGGCGTCCGTGGCCGAGTGGTTAACGTCTCTGACTTGAAATCACTTGCCCCTCACCGCTGTAGGTTCGATCCCTCAGGGGCCTAGGAATCTTTATGTGAGGAAGCTATCCAGCTGGCTTGCGGAACGTCGGTGGTTCTACCCAGGTGCCCGCCCGTGCACGAAAATTGCCCGGAGGGGCACCTGGGGTCTTCCTCCACCAATGGAAGCTGGAAAGTCGCCATATGACCTTAGCTGTTGGTGCGACTATAAAACCCAATTCAATTCATACGTTCTGGAATATGTAAACTCCACCACAGAGCTTTACAATAGTGAACCGTTCTGGAATGTGTAAACTCCACCACAGAGCTTTAAAATAGTGAACCGTTCTGGAATGTGTAAACTCCACCACAGAGCTTTACACTAGTGAACCGTTCTGGAAAGGAAAATAAAGGACATATACAAAGTTTGTCTTTCCACTTCAAGACTCGTATCACACATAAACCTCGTGTTAAACATATTTCTAATCGCGAGCGTAAGCTCGCCTTACGGTTAACGCGTTGTTGATTTTCTGAAATCATGTAAAAGAAATTGCCATACTAAGGCTATAAAAATCTTCGTCAAACAGCTAGAGTTACCTGCCCGTAAAGTTGCATTGTTATAAAGACGTGCTAGAAATATGATTTACCGTGCACCGGTAAATCGTATTTCTAGCACGTCGATATAACCTCACATAAACGCTGTGCAAAGCGAGGTGTTATTCGAAAGAAAATAAAGTTAATTACATCGAGATTACATAGAGCGATGCGACGTTTTACAGCTAATTTCACCGAGCGAAGAGAGGTCTTTGTGCATTGAATATAACATACATGTAGATAATGATTGTTTGTTTTCGATTCTCGTCTGCTCTATTCTATTCAGTGTTTTCACAGGCTCAGTCCATTCAAGGCAACATATTTATTTTTTACAATCTAATTTGTTAAAAAAAAAAATCAACGATTAAGTGCTTGATTACATTTAAATAAAAGTGAATATGTCAATATATAATATGAACTAAGGTAAAACCTTGAGGCGAGCACAGAAAAGGTGAAAGTAAATTTTAAACAGATAAAACTCAATGAAAGAACAATACAATTTAAAGCAACACAATAATGATGTCCTCTCAGGGGTTTTGGGGAAAATGGCCATTTATATTTGGTGAACAAGGGAACAATGGCTGTTAACAATGGCTGTTATTTTCAGGGAAAAAGAGAACATTGACACATATTTTTAGGTTAGGGAACAATGGAACATGACTTTACAGGAAATAAAATTCTAACATCTAGTTTTAATATTAAAAATAAAATCACAAAAAGTTAACATTTCAAACAATATTTTTGTGACGACTGTGTACTGTAGGCCAGAATTAATTTTGGGGAACATTAGCAAATCTTTTAAACATTAAAAATACTTTTAGAGAACATGGAAACATTGGACAAATAATTTTGGGGAACAAATCAAAATAGTTGTTGGGAACAAGGGAACACTGACTCATATTTTCAGGGAACAAAGGAAGATGTACCCCTTCCATCCTCCTGGGGGCCTTATGACTTACAAATCACTATCTGAGTCAAATGAATGAAAACCAGACCATCCGCCATATTTTAAACGATAGGACACCCACCTGTATGGGCACAATAGAATCTGGACTTATGATTGTGTTTAGTGTAATGTATCTATCTACAGTCTATAGTGCTGCCACACTGGAATACCACACGGTGGTACACACAGGTGTGTGTGTGTTTTGTGGGTCGGTCGGTGTGTGTGTGGGGTGGGGGGGGGGGGGGGGGGGGTGGGGGTTTTGGAGGTGTTTTTAAATGAACAAATCTAGGGGGTGAGGACCCAGCCAGCAATCCAATATATAGCCTTCATCAGCCCCATAATTTTTTATATATAGGACCAATATCGCAAACGATATTGGCCTGAGATCGGCGTGCCCATCGGCTTCAAGTCGAACCGATATCTTGTCGGCTACACATCGGTCCAATATCGGTTAAATATCGTTTAAGTTTACTACCCATCATCGGTCACGGTCAGACATCGGTTAGACATCCTTTTAGTTTACTATCCATCTTCGGTCCAATATCGGTTAGTTATCTATCCAATATGTATCCGATAAGGTTTCGACCGAAGTGGGCCTATTATGACAGATAAACAACATCATATTCATTCTATTGTCACCATCCAGCTAGCACAGTATGTAGCTAGAGCATCGGATTACCAATCCAAAATACATGTATATGTTTCGCAACATACAAGGTTATAGGGCGTTTAACTCCGTTCCATGTTTATCAAATCAATTGAATGAATACTGACTACCTTATATATATCTTTTTGTAGGTGCTTATTTCAATTAGCTCGACTGGAAAAATATTCATTGCCAATAAATAAAACTCTTGTGAATGTAGTTAGCATCATTTTGCAATGTAAAAAATGACATTTTCGAGGAATATCTGTTCACATTAACAACAAATATACAATATTCAAAATGAATTACCGCCATTTATGGCGTGTTATATCGGACCGACAGCGCCGAGCGGCCCGATATATGGTATCAACTGATACAAACTACGTCGGCCCCAGATATAATAATAGACATCAGAAGAAATGTGCTATATTCATTCAGATTAATGCATTGAACTATCAATTTAGCATGCCATACAAACAAAAATTTCAAAAATTGGAATATATTGAATTAATCGGCTCTACGTCGGCATATCCAACATTTAGCCGACATCTGACCGATATCTTTTCAGCAAATCATAAAAAGAACACACAAACCCAGTCAGCAAGCCTATATTGGACGGATATGTTTCCTATATATACAGATAACGGATAGACATTCCGACCAATTACTGAAATCTATCCGATATGGCCATGCTGGCTGGGGAGTGGTGGGGTGGCTTGTAGTCTAAGACTTTCCAGGAGAGGGAGGTCTGTCTAAGGAAACTTTTCCTCAGTTCATGGAGTGGGGGTGGGGGGATATTTTGTAGATTATTCTAGGGAGTAGTCTGAAGAAACGCTTTCCGTTGCTCAACATAAACTCACAAAAGTGTTCGTACGAAGTGACAGCAATTATAATCGATTTGTCCATAATTAATCATTTAAACTAGTTCAACATCAACTCACAAAAGTGTTAGTAGTTATCACTAGCCGTCTGCAAATAATTTCAATCAACACCGTCACGCGCTAATTTGCATAATCTTGAAAGTTTCTGGCCAAGACGATTTAATGTTCAAATCGGGTGTTTACAAATAAAATGTATATCAATTTATTCACTCACATATGCTGCTAGTGTTGTTTTAACATTGTGCGCTCTGCAATTGTTGACATGTTCAGCATATTCCTGCATTTGTTGTCATTTTGAAATTTCCCACGGAAACCACATATTTTCTAGAAAGCCTTAGTTTCGCATTTGAACTCTTTAAATATTCTGCTGCACATATTCTATAGGACTTTGTGAAGGAGTCGGAGAGACTTTCGAATTATTTCTGAAACTCTACTCTAACCAGTCATAACGGAAACGTTGCACAGAAAACTGTTTTAAAGAAAACAAATCAGAATTTCGAAACTAAAACTCCTATAGTGGGAACCGGTGTCTGCGTTAGAAATGCTTAAAGCGTGACAACGACGATTTACCATCAAAATCGAGACACATAGATTAGCAATTATCTTCTTGCTTGGTGAACAAGGGAACAATGACTGTTAACAATGGCTGTTATTTTCAGGGGAAAAGAGAACACTGACACATATTTTTAGGGAACAATGGAACATGACTTTACAGGAAATAAAATTCTAACATTTAGTTTTAATATTTTAAAAAAAATCACAAAAAGTTAACATTTCAAACAATATCTTTGTGATGACAGTGTTGCAGCTATTATTACTGTAGGACAGTAGGACAGAATGAATTTTGGGGAACATTATCAAATCTTTTAATTATTAAAAATGCTTTTAGAGAACAGGGGAACATTGGACAAATAATGTTGGGGAACAAAGCAAAATAGTTGTTGGGAACAAGGGAACACTGCCTCATATTTTCAGGGAACAAAGGAAGATGTATCCCTTCCATCCTCCTGTGGGCCTCAATAATAATAAGAAGAAGAATGAATAAATCATTAAATGCAATGTACAGTTTGAAAGGGGCAAATTGCATTTATCATATTGTTCTTACTGAGGGGACACTGATTAAAACAGGCAAAACATATGTTTAAAACGTTTTTTGATTATGATAATAATGAATTCAAGTATATATACTTAGTTGCAAAAGAAAATTTACACTTTGAAAATTTTACTTTACACCCCTATCCTTTTTATTAAGCAATTCAACCTATTGAAAAAAATGACAACATGATATTGGCAATAGAATGACAACAACTTTGGTACCAAACATGACGTATATTAATTTTGGAATTTATACATTTTATTCTAAAAAAAAATCATTGCACACTTTGTTTCACAACTGAGCTGTATACACTTTCTTTTGCAACTCAGTATAATTAGATTAAAACGTTTTAGACTAGCTTGAATGAAACTAAACTGCCAAATTTAGCATTTACCTCACTGCTTCAAGTATACACTGTCGTGATATAACTAAACTGAAAGATTGTTTGTTAACTTTATACATATACATACATTGTTCCAATTGCTTTTTTACATTTTTTTTATTTTGCCAGAAATGTTGATATTTTCTATGTTATTATTTATAACTAAATATATGCAAACTGTGACCTGTGTATTTAGCCTATAACACTAAATATGATTTACAAATAGATAAGAGATGGGGATAATTGTGTTAATTCTAACATCACAGTTCATCTGTCCTGATCTTACCTTGAATAAGAACCGTCTGTACAAGATGGCAAGTTGCATTCGCTTCAGTGTATGGGTTTGAAGAAATCCAATCTGTGTGTGACCCAATGGGCTACTCGTAAAATATGCTAGTGTCACCATCCAATGCTGGTTGTAAATGCCTGACAGAATAATACAACTATCAGTCACAGACAACCATTTAAATATAAACAAAGGATAGATGACTCTTTTCTTGAAGATGTTCAGTGTGATGCAGCCCTTCTGTAGTGTTAATCACATTTTTGCTTTTCATTGAAAAAGCAGTTCCAGTACATCCTGGTGTTTCATCTCTGTTCTGGTCTGTTGTGTTCCGGTAAATCGTACCACTATAATTATGTCATAAAACAAATACAAACAAATCCGGTTTTAAAATTCTATAATGAGGTAAGTTTTACCATACCACAGATATGAAGTACAAATCACTATCTGAGTCAAATAAATGAGAACCAGACCATCCGCCATATTTTAAACGATAGGACACCCACCTGTATGGGCACAATATAATCTGGACTTATGATTGTGTTTAGTGTAATATATCTATGATATCTACAGTCTATAGTGCTGCCACACTGGAATACCTCACCGTAGTACACACAGGTGTGTGTGTTGTGTGGGTCGGTCGGTGTGTGTGTGTGTGGGGGGAGGTATTTTTAAATGTTGGGGGTGAGGACCCACCCAGCAATCCTATATCTAGCCTTCATCGGCCCGATATTTTTTTTATATCGGACCAGTATCGCAAACGATATCGGCCCGATATCGGCGTGCCCATCGGCTTCAAGTCGGACCGATTTGTTTACTATCCATCACCGGTTAGACATCGTTTTAGTTTACTATCCATCATCGGTACAATATCGGTTAGTTATCTATCCAATATGTATTCGATATAGTTTCGACCCGAAGTGGGGACAGATAGACGTCAAATTTGTTCTATTGTCACCATCAAGCTAGCACAGTATGTAGCTAGAGCATCGGATTACCAATCCAAAATACATGTATATGTTTCGCAACATACAAGGTTATCGGGTGTTTAACTCCGTCCGATTTTTTTTATCAAATCAATTTAATGAATACTGACTACCTTATATACATCTTTTTGTTGGTGCTTATTTGAATTAGCTCGATTGGAAAAATATTCATTAGCAATAAATAAAACTCTTGTGAATGTAGGTAGCATCATTTTGCAATGTAAAAAATGACATTTGCGAGGAATATCTGTTCCCATTAACAATAAATATACGATATTCAAAATGACATGTCATTACCTCCCTTTATGGATTTATGGCGTGTTATATCGGACTGACAGCGTCCCGATATATGGTATCAACTGATACAAACTATGTCGGCCTGATGTTGGCCCGAGATATTATAATAGACATTAGAAGAAATGTGCTATATTCATTCAGATTAATGCATTGAACAATCAATTTAGCATGCCATGCAAACAAAAAGTTCAAAAATTGGAAAATATTGAATTAATCGGCTCTACATCTGCCCGACGTCGGCATATCCAACATTTAGCCGACATCTGACCAATATCTTTTTAGCAAATCATAAAAAGAACACACAAACCCAGTCAGCAAGCCTATATCGGACCGATTATGTTTCCTATATGCAGATAACGGATAGACATCGGGCCTTGCCACTCTGTTACTGTTACCGATATCAGATAGATATCGGTTAATCCGATATTGGTAACAGAGCGGCAGTCTGCATATCGGCCCGATGTCTATGACAGATAACGGATAGATATCGGGCCAATCTGCCGACATTCCGACCAATTAACGATATCTATCCGATATAGCCATGCTGGCTGGGGAGTGGTGGGGTGGCTTGTAGTCTAGACTTTTCAGGAGAGGGGGGTCTGTCTGAGGGAACTTTTCCTCTTTTTTTTCAGGGTGGGAGTGGGTGGGGGGGGGGGGATATTTTGTAGATTTTTCTAGGGGGTATCTGTCTATCTTCGAATAAGTCAAACCCCTGCTGGGGACCTAGACTTGACGCGCGTCAACTGACAAGACGTGAGTTGAAATAAAGCTAAGGATAAAATTAGAAATAGTATACAGTGTTAAAAGAAGATAGGGCATGCTTTCTAGGGAGACATGTGATTGACATGGCTATTCTGGGGTAGTCTGAAGAAACGCTTTCCGTTCCCGGCGAGGGTGGTTTGTCCATAAATAATTAATCATTTCAACTTGCTCAACATCAACTCACAAAAGTGTTAGTACAAAGTGAAAGCAATCCGAGTCTTCCAGAAATTACCTGAGTTGTCACTAGGCCCCTAGTCGTCTGCAAATAATGTCAATATTTACTAATGTTACGTCACTGATTTTAGCACGCGCCCCTAATTTGCATAATGTGGAAAGTTTCCGGCCAAGACAATTTAACCTTCATACCGAGTGTTTACAAATAAAAAAACATACTAAATGAATAACTCACATATGCTGCTAGTGTTGTTTTAACATTGTGCGCTCTGAAATTGTTGACATGTTCAGCATATTCCTGCATTTGTTGTCTTTTTAAAATTTCCCACGGAAAACACATATTTTCTAGAAATCCTTTGTTTCGCATTTTAACCCGTTACATATTCTGCTGCAAGTATTCTATAGGATATTTGTCAAGGAGTCAGAGAGCTTTTCAAATTATTTCTGAAACTCTATTCTATCCAGTTCTAACGGAAGCATTGCATAGAAAACTGTTTTAAAGAAAATAAATCGAAATTTCGAAACCAAAGATAGAATAAATACTACCGGTGTCTGCGTTAGAACAGCTTAAAGCGTGACAACGACGATTTACAATCAAATATGGGATGCATAGATTAGCAATTATCCTTTTTTTTTTCTTTTTTTTTTTTCTTTTTTTTCTCCCGTTACCGTAAAGTGCGGTTGCGCTCGAAGTGCCTTCGGCACTTCTCGCTAGCTGTGCTCGCTAATATGAATTTTAGGCACTGCCTAAGACCGAGCAGAGCTCTTAAAAGTAATACTTATATGATATATCGGATCACATATAAAATTTTACTTGTAAACCAAATATTTTACTCTTAATAATTATTCTATATTGTTGTAATAAAATACTTACCTATCTTAAGTTTCTTGTCAATCAACATATGAGTAAATTAATTGGCTATTCATAATTTCGATCATCAAAATCAGCTGACCAAGCAATGGCCTAGGCATTTGACACACCTCTAAATTGTGGTAGGTGGTAAACTCAAACTCGATCTTTATCATAGTTTGTTTGTTTGTATGGTGTTTTACGTCATTTTCAACACATGTAAGGTTATATACTAGTATGACGGTCGATTTTTTTTGTGTTGGAGGCATCCACCCACTTTTCCTGGGTAGAACCACTACTGTAAACCTCCCGTCATCCGTAAGAATCGACACTTTTTCACTTACAAATCGACCTCCCAGTGGAATTCGAACCCGCAGCGATGAGAGGTGAAGGTTTAGAATGCAACGTCGTTAACCATTCGACCACGGAGACACTTCATCTTTATCATAGATGTTCAACCAAGTTTATTGTAAAAGTTAAGGTATTTACGGTGTGGTTTTTTTTAAAACAAAATTTTGAAAATTATCTTATTTTTACTCTTTCAACTCAAGAGGCACCTTTCCTGGGTTTATATTGTTTTCCAGAGAGAATTATTTTGTATCAGACATATCTTTTTGGCAGCTACTACAAACAGTGTCATTGAACATTTTCAATTCAGTTCTTCTTTCTAGACAAATTTCGCATTTAGAAAAAACGTACGACATCTGTTCTATTTCAAAGGCAAGTATAGCATCCATAGCAAGGTTGCATTTTTTATCTTTCTGTAATGGTGCAGCTTCTGATATGTCATTTATTTGATATGTTTTGATAATATACCTTTTTTCCCGTTTATTTCTCAATTCCCTTTTCTTTGATTCTGACTGTGTTTCGTTTTCAAGAGGTTTTGATTCCTAGTTTCCTACATAAAGATTGGATGTCATTGGTTATATAAGAGTTGGAATTTGAGTCCTTATTTGGTTCAGTATATGGTGTATTAATATAATTTTCTGAATTATGTTTGCTCTTGTTGCCATGCGTGTTTTCGGTGGATGATATTCGCTTTTTACTTTTACTACTATCAGCGTCACTAGAACTTGAAACTGTTTATTGTTCAAAAGCAAGTCAATAGTTGTACATGACAATTCTCCTTCATTGGTTGAAAAAGAATACATGTGATATTGCTCTGCACCAAACTCATGTTACATTGATGTTGTAGCCTAAAATGGTAGACACAGTTTCAATCTCACAAGCTGTGGCCCACCCTTGACCATTTATCATTTCCCTCTCGTATTAAAGTTTGGTCATGTCAGGACTGTGGTAAATTTGGACTAACTCCTCCATGCCAACCCTGTTATCAGCAATATTATAAAAGTATTGCCTTTTAGTGAGGTCGATATGTGTATATATTACATATTTGTCTGTGATTTGTATAGGAAATACTGGGAATAGAAAAGCTATATCTACTCGTTTGCTCTACTGGGAAATATCTCCCTGGTGTAAAAAGGCATTAATCATTAGAAATATTAATAAAATCATTTTAAATTATGTAATATATAGTTTAATAAACAGTGTTTTTGAGATACTGAAAATATCGGTATTTGAGATACTGAAGATACTGAAAATATCGGTAGAGAAATGGCCCCTATATAAGAACTCGTGCTCCGCACTCGTTCTTATATCGGGGCCATTTCTCTACCTCGGGAGATATTTCCCGTATCTCAAAAACACTGGTTATTAAACTCTATATCACTTTTCTCAGGTCGATAAATACAACACATATCGACCGAACCTAAAAGGCAACAATTATTTTATTATTAAATCAAATTATTCATGGAATTTTTAATTTTTAATTTTTGGAATTTTGAAATTTTGAGTTTTGAAATGGAATTTGAAATTTTGAATTTTGAAAATTTGAAAATTTGAAAATTTGAAAATTTGGAATTTTTGAATTTTGAAAATTTGGAATTTTTGAATTTTGAAAATTTAATATTTTGAAATTTTTGAATTTTTATATTTTTAAATTTAAATTTTTTGAAATTTTGAGTTTTTGAATTTTTGAATTTCGAATTCTTGAATTTTTGAATTAGTTTAATTTTGACAACCAATAACAAATAATAAAACAACTTCTAATGATAAGCATTCTTTTAATGAATATCGCTTCATTCGTAACTACTTGTGACGGGATTAGCCGAACTAGTACGAATACTCCAAACTACGAAAAGAGACAATCGTCCAAGCGAAACAGACTGATCCCCTGATGATTTGAGGAAAAACTCCGAAATTGCCGAACACAATTTCATCAATGGCGGCGCTTCCGGTGCGACACAGTTTTTTTGCCCAGCCAGCCTACGATTTCAACATTTGCACATGTGTTACCATTAGCCGATCATCGTCGGCCGGCTGCGCCGGCCGAGCTCTGCTCGGTATTATTTAAAAAATAAAGATTGTTCTCTGGCTTAAAATAGAATAGAATAGAATAACTTTTATTTTCCAATCAAGCACTATCACTGGCATTACACTCACAGTAACAGTAATATGATCTACAGTAGATCCATGTATTATTAAAAAAAATTGTCATGCAGTGATTTTCACGTGAAAGCATTCCAATTTCATTGAAAATACAATATGACAAAAGGACTAAGAAAGCTGGCTAAGAGCTGACCATCATACATAATAAATCTCTGAACTGTGTCATTGTTTTATGTTCAAATTGTATTTAACAACCTACTGCGCCATTTAAGTCTCAATTACACTGATGAATAATAAATTTCACCTGAAACAATAGTTATATGAAATAATAATTATTCGCCTACCTTTTTATCCTTAGATTATTTTTGCGAAACCAAAGGCGGTCATTGAAATATTCTTTCATTTTACTTAAAAACACAAACGACGAAACGTAAACCTGTTTTGTTCTTTGTAGACAAGGTCAAGCACGTACTGTACTGTACATAGACGTAATAGTACGTCACCATCATGACAATTTTCAATGATGATTACGTCAGTCAGTGACGTTCGACGCAATTTTAATTTCAAGAGGGGATTTAGCGAGTGGGGACTTGGGAACAAGGTATTAAACGAAATGATTATTTCAAATGACACATCAGCAATGATTTATTTGTTTGTTTGTATGGTGTTTTATGTCACTTTCAATACATGTAAGGTTATATATGACGGTGGATTTTTGGGTGGTGGAGGCAGACCACCCACTTGTCCTGGATAGAACAAGTTTTGTACACCTCCCGCCATCCGTAAGAATCGACACATCCTCACAAGTCGAACTCCCAGTGGGATTCGAACCTGTAGCGATGATAGGCGAGAAGGTTTACAAAGCAACGTTGTTAACCACCCGGCCACGGAGACAATGACTGGTGTATATTAACGTTATGCATTTTTTCTTGTAGATGAAACATACAAATACAGAAATAAATAAGAAGTAGTATTACTTTGCGTAATTTAGGTAGGGGCGTATGCCTAAACATAATATTGTTTTGATCACACATGTTATAAACAGGTCATTAACGGGTGTATGTGTGCCTCTTTGTGATAATGGCCCTTGTTAGCGATATGAGGACCTCAAATTGTAATCTGGTCAATTCACAAAGAGGAACACCTACCCCAGTTACTAACCTCTTAGGATGTGACTAAGTCAAATCAATCAAAAACTCTTATTTGGATGATGCTTAATCAGATCAGTCAAACCTCTTAGGATGCTAAAGGCTTTTAAAATCAGATCAACCAAACCTCTCAGGATGTCAGAGGCTTAATCAGATCAACCAAGCCTATTAGGATGAGGCTAAATATAGATATAAAAATCGATCTAAGTCAGATCAAAAGGACCTCTTAATCAAATCAATAAAACGGAGACCGCAATATTTATGTATTTACCATGCAGTTTGTGTAGTTTAGGGATCCAGTAAATTGTAGGGAGTTTATTTTGCTTCTCGTCCAGTTTAATAGAAAATGAAGTCAGCATTTAGGATTGTTGTGACGCATGAGTGTATTGCCCAATAACTTTTAGCGGCACTTATCCCGCGGTTATCGTAATAACTTAATAATAAGATAATCGCTGGATAAGTGACGCTTAAAAGTTGGAAATATCGGTCATATGTGCATGTACAAAATGTACATGTATGTATGCATACGGAAGGGCATGTGGGAACAAATATTTCTTGCGCTCAAGGTAATATTAATTAGAGCGCACGAGATAATTTGCCACCTGTGATAGTGATAGTGATACCGCTCCTTATTGAGTATCGATACGCCCTCCACATCGAGAATCTAGAAAAACTCCGAATTGAGTATTGATACCCCTCTATTGAGTATTGTATTGATAACCCCTCCCCATTGAGTTCTGATAAAACTCCCCATTGAGTAGTGATACCCACTTCCACATTGAGTATCTATAATTATACCTCTTCATTGAGTATTGATACATGTACCTCCTCCACATTGAGCATTGCAGGGGTATCTAACATGGTTTATGAAAATACTCAGTGCTGATTGGCTATTGAGAAGTTTTTGAAAAAGATATAAAAAACTCAGACGTCACGTCCTTCAACCGTTAGAACGTCATTTTAAACGATTTTCAACGTCGGAAAACATCTAAAACAACGATTACGTTATTTTAAGGCAATGTTACTTTCAAACAACACTTTGAACTTGTAAGAAACACAATAAAACTGTATATTTTCTTCGTTTGATGCTGAGAGATGGACGTTCAATGTAAGTTGTGAGAATGGTTTTGTATTATGTTCAATCTCTCGAAAATGTGTATATAGAATACATAGCAATCCATGTCAGATAAGAAATAAATATTTCCAGCGGGTTTATATTGTGCGAGATCAAAACCTGATGGTTTGGACTTGAAACACATCGAAACCGCGGGCCTACGGCCATTGTTATCGATGGTCTTCAAGTCCCGTCACCAAGTTTTTATCTGGGACAATATAAACCCAATGGAAATATTTTATTTCTTAAATCAATACTCAATGTGGTTGGGACATCAATACTCGATGGTAAAGGAATATTAGTACTCAGTGGGGATTGGGTATCAATACTCAGTGTGGTTGTGGCATAAATACTCGATAGTAAAGGAGTATTAGTACTCAGTGGGGATCGGGTATCAATACTCAGTGTGGTTTGGGCATCAATACTCGATGGTAAAGGAGTATTAGTACTCAGTGGGGATCGGGTATCAATACTCAGTGTGGTTGGGGCATCAATACTCGATGGTAAAGGATTATCAATACTCATCGATACTAAATGTGAAGTAAGTATCAATACTCAATAGCGAGGGCGTATCAGTACTCAATGGGGAAGGTGTATGTAAACTGAGTCGGGAGGGGTATCAATACTTAATCGCGAGGTGTATCAATTCTTAATGATGAAGGGGCATTAATACTCAATAGGGAGGGGTATCAATGTTCAGTGAGGAGTGAGTATCGATACTCGATCGGGAAGGGGTGTCAAAACTCAATCGGGAGTTGTTTCAATACTTAATCGGGAAGGAGTATCAATACTCAGTGAGGAAGGGTATCAGTACTTAAGCGGGATGGGTTATCAATACTCACTGTGAAGGGAGTATCAATACTCAATAGCATGACGATACTAGTATCAACACTCAATGGGGAGGGGGAATAAATACTCAAATGTGAGGTGGAATCAATACCACAGATGGCGTTCATGTCATTTATTGGCTAATTTTCTATTTCGTGCGTAAGAATTATTATTATGTTGCTACGATTTAACGATCTCAAAAGAAATAAGTCAAAGGACAATGGAGGAAATCGTTTTACCAGTTACATTGTTTCAAATATCGGTCATTTATTATTACAGAACTAGTCTTCTTATCCACTTCATCAACAAACGAAATAGTCATGGTTTCCTCAAGACATCATAAACATAAAGAAGATATGTTGTCCTATCCATTTGAATTTAAAGTGTGTATATAATCATATAGAACATGTTTTAATATAACAATGTAAATGAGAATAATTAGAGAACATTGTATTCTGTTTCTTCCAAAAGAAATATTCATTATTTCCTATTCATTTATTACGCTTCAAGTGGTCCTTAATGGCACAATTACGCCAACTATTAGTAAAATATCAAGTGGAAAAATTGCCTTTTATTTGCAGAATGTTGCTTTGTAACAGAAGCCACGGTTAAGATAACTGACCGAAAATGACTGAAACAATGTTGATATATGGCATTAAAATCAAACACAAAAATCAAAAGTAAACCTTCTCTATAACTAAATGAGGTGGTCACGCAACATGTCGGTGCCGGGGTCATTCATATTTTCCTATGTTCAGTCCGAATTCTTGGATAAGCGTGAATGGTCAAGACAATGAAAACCGAATGACCCTGGTACAAAACTGTCTAACCCTGGGACATAGCAAACCGTGAAAAGTTTCTTCCTTGAACCATTAATATATAAACTGAATGATACCGATCTTTTTATTTTTTTTATTAGTAAAACAGATTAAATTTGCTAGGAGTCAATATTTTACAGGGGTCATATTTCTACATGTGAGGGGTTGTACTATTACTGACTTTCTCGAAAGTGCCATTCTACGACAGAACAAATTATGACCGGGTGACTGATATAATGTATATAAACTAATGTACTTGCATTAATCTAGTTATGTTCAATAAATCATTTATGTTGATACATCCATTTGTCGAGACATTTGTTTAATTATACTCCGCTCATATATTTGCTGACTTCAGTTTAAAACCTTTAACAGTTCACTCTCGGCATAGCAGATTATCAGGAACTCTGAAAATAAAACTGATACATATTTTGTTTTGAGATATATCGTACATTAAGCACATTCGAAGTGAAATATATTCATAAAGAGTAGTCTCAGAGCATGCTTTTATTTGTACACCCCATATATGACTTGATACCCCACTCAGTCACTTTAAACTGACACCGAGCCGTCCAGTCCTAACACTACCCGTTATATGATGAACGTCAAGCAAAGGATATACTAGTAAAATGTTTAAGAAGGATTATATAGAACCCAGCCGGGTATTCAATCCATAACCTCCAGTGAGCGAGGCGAATGCTCTGTTACTAAGGCACTGCTGCAGTTTGTGTATAATAAAAATAGTAAGAAAGTCTAATACTTATAGGTACTAGTACATCTGTAATAAGTCGAATTTCGTTTTTATAAATTAACGTTATATTTAAGTTGCAGTCGTGTTTTGCTTCGTTTTTCTTTCGCATAAGTAACGCAAATGGAATATAATGCTGCAGAAACCACACATAGACACACAATTTTGAAATAATTAACTATGTAGTGATAGGAGCATCCTAGTTCGTGAGGCAGAATCGTACAAAACGTAAAAAGGGAAACTCTGGTAAAGCTAAACCCTATCATCTCCCTATCCCTGTCTATAGCGCTCAGTATTTTGCTTTTACTACCAGTGAAGTCGGAACATGCAGGCTCTAGAGCGTCGAGTCTATACCGGACCGTCGCCGCAATACGAGCTTTACACGGGAGCCATAGATCATTACCATGATAGTCCATACAGAATACACATATGGAACATGTTTACATGATATATTAGAAACGCAATTATGTTTAATTGTATTTTTTTTTAATAATAATATTGGAAGTTATTGGAAGTTATTTCCTCCGGATTGCTTGTAAAGTAAGGTTATTTCTGTCTTGGGAAGTACACTGTAAAGTAAGAACCCCTATATAAAAAAACACACGTTGTTGACGTCATATGATATTATGCTGACAAGAGGGCATAAACAAAACCGAAAACAGATCTCGAGAGTCGCATCTTATGAAATAAGTGAAATATGGAGGAGCAATGACCGAGAGATCCGAACAAGTTTATTGACATATGAATAGTATTTACTTTACCTCCTGGATGATAATAAACGTTATTTGTCAATCCTTTTGATGGCATATAAGTGACTCTTCACTGTGTGCGGATGTGTTTATCTTGCTGTTATCCATACTTTAATACACTGTCTTTATAGCACTTAAGACATGTTCAAGTACATAAAATACTGTAGCTTTTTGATACTTAGCTAAATTCCTCAATTGACCGGCATACTTTAAAATATAATGTTTTAAGTTATATGGTAGCAAATTATTTCAGCTGTGTTTGCGGTCTATCTCTAGAAAATATATGATACTAGTGAAGTTTGTGGGATGATATTTAGGGTACTCAGTCATCGTAAACTGGTATCATACATATCATGTTAGACATCATACAGCCGTACAAAATCAATTATAGATTCGCTTTGCCTGGTATAATGTATTGTGAGGAAAAACGCGTCTTCTATATCTTTCAAAAATGGGATTGTTGAATTTCTCATTTCTATAAATTTAATCAGATTTTATCTCAGTTTATATGAAAATACGCACATAATCTACCACTAATTTCAATGCCGTACAATTAGCGGTATCATAAATATCATGGTAGACATCATACAGCCGTACAAAATCAATTATAGATTCGCTATGCCTGGTATAATGTATTGTGAGGAAAAACGCGTCTCCTATATCTTTCAAAAATGGGATTGTTGAATTTCTCATTTCTATAAATTTAATCAGATTTTATCTCAGTTTATATGAAAATACGCACATAATCTACCACTAGTTAATTTCAATGCCGTACAATTAGCGGTATCATAAATATCATGGTAGACATCATACAGCCGTACAAAATCAATTATAGATTCTCTATGCCTGGTATAATGTATTGTGAGGAAAAACGCGTCTTCTATATCTTTCAAAAATGGGATTGTTGAATTTCTCATTTCTATAAATTTAATTAGATTTTATCTCAGTTTATATGAAAATACGCACATAATCTACCACTAGTTAATTTCAATGCCGTACAATTAGCGGTATCATAAATATCATGGTAGACATCATACAGCCGTACAAAATCAATTATAGATTCTCTATGCCTGGTATAATGTATTGTGAGGAAAAACGCGTCTTCTATATCTTTCAAAAATGGGATTGTTGAATTTCTCATTTCTATAAATTTAATCAGATTTTATCTCAGTTTATATGAAAATACGCACATAATCTACCACTAATTTCAATGCCGTACAATTAGCGGTATCATAAATATCATGGTAGACATCATACAGCCGTACAAAATCAATTATAGATTCTCTATGCCTGGTATAATGTATTGTGAGGAAAAACGCGTCTCCTATATCTTTCAAAAATGGGATTGTTGAATTTCTCATTTCTATAAATTTAATCAGATTTTATCTCAGTTTATATGAAAATACGCACATAATCTACCACTAGTTAATTTCAATGCCGTACAATTAGCGGTATCATAAATATCATGGTAGACATCATACAGCCGTACAAAATCAATTATAGATTCTCTATGCCTGGTATAATGTATTGTGAGGAAAAACGCGTCTTCTATATCTTTCAAAAATGGGATTGTTGAATTTCTCATTTCTATAAATTTAATTAGATTTTATCTCAGTTTATATGAAAATACGCACATAATCTACCACTAGTTAATTTCAATGCCGTACAATTAGCGGTATCATAAATATCATGGTAGACATCATTAGCCGTACACAATCAATTATAGATTATCTATGCCTGGTATAATGTATTGTGAGGAAAAACGCGTCTTCTATATCTTTCAAAAATGGGATTGTTGAATTTCTCATTTCTATAAATTTAATCAGATTTTATCTCAGTTTATATGAAAATACGCACATAATATACCACTATTTAATTTCAATGCCGTACAATTAGCGTATTTTAAATCGTTTTCATTAAAGAAATCACGATCTCAATCGAAATGCCTCGGCAATTTCCGTAAACGGTATATATGGTAATCGAGGAAGTAGATCCGATTGGTGCAGAACGCGTTCGGTTGCTATTCATCAAGAGAGTACGTCAAAGATCTTTGTAGACGTTGTCAACAAATGGACAAAAATAAATTGATGAAATATATTGAATGCAGCACAAAAACACAAACTTTCTGTTGACACACATCGTCTATATAAAAGGTATACTTTCGAGGAATACTTAAGTGCATTGGCTATGAACCGTAACAACTCGCCGAATGGCCGAAATATGAAAACATAGTTTCTCTTGATTACACAATGTAATTGTGTTATATCCGAAAGACGAAAACAAAATAAATACACATATCATTTTGGTCAAATCCGAATTTCCATGTAACACATACATGTAATACTCCAATAATGTTTAATGGCTATTTAATAACATTTCTTGAAATCACATTACGTCTCATTGAAATTGGTAATATCATGCTTTCGGACTTTTTTAAAAGATTTTTATCACGTAATAAACTATGTACCGAATAGCATACGAATAGGTAATATAACACATTTAAAAATAATCAGTGATATAATGCATTCGAGAATTGTTGATGTCATGAATTGGAATCTGTGATATCTCATATTTGAATTGGTGATATCACGGTCTTATTTTGAGAGTGTGATATTATATCAAAGATTCGTTTTACGTTTGTCCTATCACCTACATCATACTTTTAGTTTAGCAAATTTTAGTAATTGTAATTTTAGACGCTACGTGCTCTTGTCGTTTCGGAATTTCCGTGGGTATAGAAACATGGGGTTGCGTATGATTTCCGTCGGCACGGAAAGACAAGGATGGGCGTGATTTCCGTCGGTATGAAAATACAGGGTTGTTTATGATTTCCGTGGGTATGGAAAGACAGGATTGGGTATGATTTCCGTGGGTATGAAAATACAGGGTTGTTTATGATTTCCGTCGGCACGGAAAGACAGGGATGGGTATGATTTCCATCGGCACGGAAAGACAGGGATGTGTGTGATTTCCGTCGGTATGGAAATACAGGGTTGGGTATGATTTTCGTGGGTACGGAAAGACAGGTTTGGGTATGATTTCCGTGGGAATTGAAAGACAGGGTTGGGTATGATTTCCGTGGGTATGGATAGACAGGGTTGGATATGATATCCGTGGGAATGGAAAGACAGGGTTGGTTATGACTTCCGTTTGTATGGAAAGACTGAGTTGGGTATGATTTCCGTGGGTATGGAAAGACAGGGTCGGGTAGGATTTCCGTGAAAATGGAAGGACATTGTTGGGTACGATTTTTGTGGGTATGAAACAACAGGGTATGGTTTCCGTGGGAATTGCAATACAGGGTTGAGTATGATTTCCGTAGGTATGGAAAGACAGGGTTGGGTATAATTTCCGTGGGAATGAAAATACATGATTGGGTACAATTCCGTGGGTACAATTCCGTGGGTACGGAAAGACAGGGTTGGGTATGACTACACTGATAATGGAAAACCGGGTTGGTTATAATTTCCGTGGGTATGGAAAGACAGAGTTAGGTATGATTCCCGTGGGTATGGAATGACAGGGATGGGTATGAATTTTGTGAGTATGCAAAAGCAGGGTTGGGTAAGATTCCCGTGGTTATGGAAAGACAGGGTTGGGTATAATTACCTTGGGAATGGAAATACAGGGTTGGGTATAATTTCCGTGGGAATGGAGATACAGGATTGGGTATGATTTCCGTGGATATGGAAAGACAGGGTTGGGTATAATTTCCGCGGGAATGGAAAAACAGGGTTGGGTACGATTTCCGTGGGTATAGAAAGACATGATTGGGTACATTTCCGTTGGTATGGAAATACAGGATTGGGTATGACTACATTGAGAATGGAAAACCAGGTTGATTATAATTTCCGTGGGTATGAAAAGACAGAGTTAGGTATGATTCCCGTGGGTTTGGAATGACAGGGTTGGGTATGAATTTTGTGAGTATGGAAAAGCAGGGTTGGGTAAGATTCCCGTGAGTATGGAAAGACTGGGTTGAGTATGATTTCAGTGGGTATAGAAATCGAGGGCTGTGTAGGATTTACGTGGGAATGGAAAGAGCACTAGTGGTGTAAGATAAGGAGGAGTTGCACTATTGACCATTTTATAGAAATGTATATTTTATGGTTACTTCTTCGAGTCTCGAGTGTTTCCCAACCAACATATTTGTAAAGGTCATGGATAGATACCAATTGTGTTACCCCTATGATTATACGTGCAGCTTAGTTTTGGATTTTATCAAGGGTTTGCTTTTCATAATTGGTTCAGTTGTCCCAGATAGCGTCAACGTATTCTAATAGAGGTCTGATGAAAGAATTGTAAATAATTTCTAAAGATTTCCGATCAAGCTGAAATTTGACATGATATTAATGCGTTTCCATGCCTTATGTCCATGCCTAACTACACCTCTGCTGGAGACGGACTTTGTTTCCCAGCATGTGACCTTTATGGAGATAAAGGTTTCTGTAATTGGTAAGCAAACGAAGCTCCCTACAATGTACTGGATACCCAAACTTCACAAAATTCCTTAGAAAGCACGTTTTGTCGCTAATTCTAGTTCATGTACCACGACCAATATATCAAAACTATTGACTTCATGACTTTCCGCGATTAAAGAACATATTGTAAACTATTGCGGAAAGGCCTTCGATAACTCAGGAATCAATCTGTTTTGGTATCAAAAACTCTGGAGAAGTTCTTGACAAACTACGGTGTAAGCATGTTCATGCACCTACGACTTTCCTACACTGTATACTACACTACCACATAATCTTATCAAAGAAAAATTGCTTCAGCTTATTCAGAAGACATTTGCTAGAGATGGTACAATGTTTCTAGCTTATAATAATGTCAGGGCTTTCTTTACTAACGCCCCCATTGATAAGTATAATTTGTGGACTTGTACTGATGTTTGTAGAGCCTTATCTTTTCTTCTGGATAACATCTTTATAAGATACGGTAAAACTATTTACCGCCAGGTTGTTGGTATTCCTATGGGTACTAACTGTGCGCCACTTGTTGCAGATTTGTTTTTGTACTGCTATGAAAGAGATTTTATGTTGAGTTTGTCACCTGCTAGCCAGGGTGAAATTATTGATGCCTTTAATAATACTTCTCGGTATCTTGATGACATACTCAATATTGATAATCCGTTCTTTGCTCGTATGGTTACTAACATTTATCCATTAGAGCTCACGTTGAATAAAGCCAACAGTTCGGATACAGTAGCAGCATTTCTCGATCTTCATCTCTCGATTTCAAATGATTGTATTCATACTAAAATCTATGATAAGAGAGATGATTTCAATTTTAACATCATAAACTATCCACACCTGGATGGAGATGTGCCTCGCGCTACCTCATACGGAGTGTATATCTCCTAGCTCATTCGATTTGCTAGAGTGTGTAATGATGTTATAGACTTCAATGATCGAAATCAAGTTATTACAAGTAAACTTCTTCAGCAGAGTTTTCGTTATCACAAACTTTCTCTAAATTCTACCTCCGCAACGAGGGCCTGCTGGAAAAGTACAACACCAACCTTAAAACACTTCTGCGAATAGGCATATCACAACTTTCATTTTATGGAGATGTGGTCTATAAACTTCGAAAGTTAAAAGGGTCTGACGGGTTTCCTGACCGCTTTACAAATTTAATCAGGAAGTTCGTCAGAAAAAGATATAACCCTTTGGTTTTACAGCGAACTGCATGTTTAGTGATTGAAACTTCTACAGTCAGTCATTACGCTTCACTTTTCACTTGTGCGATGACTGGACTACCTCTTGGGACTCTATCTATGATTGTACCTACTGAAACCCCAACTAAGGGAGGTGGGTGCATGAGCTTTCGTCCCTTGGGTTTTCTGGTCGCACCCTAGATTGGTTTTCTCTTTAGCTGCAACTACTATGGTTGTTCAGTACGATTCTGGATACATCCTGAGATGTTTATTGTTTTGTATGTGTTTATTTAGTTAGTTTCTCTGGATGTGGACTTTATTGTTAGAGAATTCCTTTTGATGGGATGTAGTTTTGTTTACACTGTCTTGTCTATTTGGGCGCTGAAGACAGGATAATAGCGAGGATTGTGCGCATATAAAATCGATTCAAGCTAACCAGTAGGCCTTATTGCCTACTGACCGTTCCAAGTCGGTAACCCTGTCTTCACCACCCTTTCTGTTGTTTTTTGTCTCTTTTATTGTATTGTCAAGTCCTTGTTTGCAGTACAGTGCGGACCTACGATGTCATTGCGTTCGGAAGCTGTGGTTTCCATAGGACCCTATATATCTTTTATTTAACTTTTACATATTGGATGTGTGAATGCCAGGAACAGTCGTTCGACAGATTGATACCAAGGTGTTTGTGCGAGGATTCTTCGGATATTTGTTGTTTTTTACTTGTACCAACACTTTCGTCAGTCAGAGCATGATTTTAATAACGTAACTGTTCAACCGGTCGAGTATATATTTTTTGATAATGATGCTACTAAAACCTTTAAAATAAAAGCTAGACCTATTGCAGAACATAAGTGGATGTGTCTTAAAATGATAGATACACGTATTAACTTTTATAATGCTAACCTCTCTTTATTCCACCGAGACCTAGGTTTTCCTTTCGTAATTTAAAATCGAGAATTCAGGAATTTCATAATAACTTTGTTTTAGTTCCTGCAGATAAAGCAGCTATCAATGTAATTATTGTTTGACGCCTACATTACGTCAATATTTTATCTCTGGAACTCGGCAGCACCAATTCGTATACTCCAGTTAATTCTACTGAGGATGATGTTGTTTCCGCACATATCACTCGGTGCACTACTTTCAAGGCTGGTGTAAACGATTAGCAAAATAAACTGCCTACTATATACTGGATTCCTAAATTACATAAAAAAAACGTATAAGGCTCGCTTTATTTCGAATTCTAATGCCTGCACCACAACAAACATCTCCAAACTTTTAACTTCTTGTCTTACTGCCGTTAAAGATCAAGTTAAACAATATTGTGATAAAACTTATGAAAACTCCGGGATTAATTTCTTTTGGTCTATAAAAAATTCAGGAGACGTTCTTGATAAAATGTTCAATAAAGGTCAAGTTTCATCAATAAGCACTTATGACTTCTCTACGCTATATACAACCTTACCACATCACCTTATTAAAGACAAGCTAATTTCTCTTATTCAAAAAACATTCGCTAGAGAAAATACTACATTTTTGGCATCTAATAATATTAAAGCGTTTTTTACTAACGGCAGTTTAGACAATTATACTATGTGGACTTGCTATGAAGTTTGTGAAGAACTCATCTTCCTATTAGATAATATTTTCGTCAGGTATGGAACCAACGTTTATAGACAAATTGTTGGTATCCCTATGGGTACGAATTGTGCATCACTTGTCGCAGATTTGTTTCTATTTTGCTATGAAAGAGATTTCATGTTGAGCGTTTCACCAGATACCCAGGCAGATGTTATTGAAGTCTTTAGTTTAAACTTATTTATTTTACATCGATTGTAACGAAAGCTCTATGAACTTATTTGAATCACTCTCGATGTCTTCCTGGGTAGAACCAGTACTAAGCAATGCAGATAGAGTGTCTTGCTCAGGGACACAACGCATATGGCAATGACGGGAATCGAACCAACGACTTTTGGATCATGTGTCCAACGTTCTACCACTAGACCACAGCGCTCCACTGCAAAATATGACCAGAAATACCTGCATACCTAGTAGTGATAGTAGGACCTGGTGAACCTCATCAGGTAGCAGCGTAAGTGTATCGGGTGTAGAATGTTTAATGACTTGTTGGATGTTGGGAGGTCGTTGTTGTTGTCGTCCAATACCAATACAGTTTTATTTTGGAAGAACTCATCCAAGATATTTACCTTTTCATAATCATCTGTAATTATAGAACCGTTATTGTTGAGTAATGATGGGTTTCGTTAGATTTTATAAGTGATTTGAGAGTTTCTTCCTTGAATGAAGTATTTGTAGTAGTTAATTTATTTGCAATATTATCAAGGCATAGTTGTTTGGTGGCACGCATTTCTGAAATAACTTTATTGCGTTATAATTTGAATTTGTTCCAATGGAATTCAGATTTGGTTTGTTTGGCTTTTTATAGGCACGTTTTCTAACACTAATTTGGCGTTTGATGTTATTAGTTAGCCACGAAGGCTCACAATGCCTTATTCGGACGGTCTTATTGGGAATGAACTGGTTACTCAAGTCAATGATCTTGTGTGTTATATAATGTGCATATATATTGATATCATCGTGGATTAAGTTGTTCCAGATATTCATTGTAGCATGCTCTCTCATGAGAGTATAATCGCCTTGTTCATATAACCAAATCCGCCGTGTAAATGATTTTTTGAGCTAAAAATACCGTAAATAGAACAATGATATCTTGTCTCCTGGTCTAGAAAAGGTACGGCAACTCCACTAGTAATAAGACTATTTGTTTCGGAAATAAGAAAAAGATCAATAAGAGAAGACTAGGTCTCGGTAAAATGAGTTGCGTCCTTAATTGCCTGTTCATGGCCAAATTGTTGACAGAGTGAATTAACTTTTCGTGCGGTTTGTTGAAAAAGCATATTGAAGTTGAAGTCACCCAAAATTATAACGTCCATAATGCCTGAAACAACTTCAAGGTTGATTGAGCCTTCTAAACTACTATTGTATAAAGAGTCGGAATTAGGTGGTCTATAAAATGTACCTAACAATACTAGTTTTTTTATGGGTATGAAAATACAGGGTTGAGTATGGTTTTCGTGGGTATGGAAAGACAGAGATGGGTACGATTTCCGTGGGAATGGAAAGACAGGGTTGTATGACATCCATGGGTATGAAAAGACAGGGTTGAGTATGATTTCCGTGGGTATGGAAAGACATGGTTGTATGATTTCCGTGGGTACGGAAAGACAGGGTTGTGTATGACATCCGTGGGTATGGAAAGACAGGGATTTGTATGACATCCGTGGGTATGAAAAGACAGGGTTGAGTATGATTTCCGTGGGTATGGAAAGACATGGTTGTATGATTTCCGTGGGTACGGAAAGACAGGGTTGTGTATGACATCCGTGGGTATGGAAAGACAATGTTGAGTATGTTGGGTATGATTTCCGTGGGTACTGAGAGACAGACGTGGGTATGATTTTCGTGGGTATGGAAAGACAGGGATTTGTATGACATCCATGGGTATGAAAAGACAGGGTTGAGTATGATTTTCGTGGGTACGGAAAGACAGGGTTTTATATGACATCCGTGGTATGAAAATACAATGTTGAGTATGATATCCGAGGGTATGGAAAGACAGGGTTGATTGATTTCCGTGGGTACGGAAAGACAGGGTTGTGTATGATATTTATGGATATGGAAAGACAGGGTTGTATGATTTCCGTGGGTATGGAAGGGTTGGTTATGATTTCCGTGGGTACGGAGAGACAGGGATGGGTTTGATTTCCGTGAGTACGGACAAACAGGGTCGGATATGGTTTCTGTCGGAATGGAATGGCAGGGTTGGGTATAATTTCCATGTGTATGGAAAAACAGTGTTGGGTACGATTTCTGTGGGAATGGAAAATCATTGTTGGGTATGATTTCCGTGGGAATGGAAAGACATGATTGAGTATGATTTCCGTGGGAATAGAAATACACGATTGAACATGATTCCGTTAGTATGCAAAAACAGGGTTGAGTATGATTTTCCGTGGTTATGAAAAGACAGAGTTGGGTATGATTTCCGTGAGTACGGACAAACAGGGTCGGATATGGTTTCTGTCGGAATGGAATGGCAGGGTTGGGTATAATTTCCATGTGTATGGAAAAACAGTGTTGGGTACGATTTCTGTGGGAATGGAAAATCATTGTTGGGTATGATTTCCGTGGGAATGGAAAGACATGATTGAGTATGATTTCCGTGGGAATAGAAATACACGATTGAACATGATTCCGTTAGTATGCAAAAACAGGGTTGAGTATGATTTCCGTGGGTACAGAAAGACAGCGTTGGTCGTGATATCCGTGGGTACGGAAAGACAATGATGGGTAGGATTCCCGCGGCAATACAGGGTTGGATATCATTCCCCTGGGTATGGAGAGACAAGGTTGAGTATGATCTCCGTGGGTATGGAATGATAAGGTTGGGTATGATTTCCGTGGGTATGGAAAGACAGAGTTGGGTATGATTTCCGTGGGTACAGAAAGACAGCGTTGGTCGTGATATCCGTGGGTACGGAAAGACAATGTTGGGTAGGATTCCCGCGGCAATACAGGGTTGGATATCATTCCTCTGGGTATGGAGAGACAAGGTTGAGTATGATTTCCGTGGGTATGGAATGATAAGGTTGGGTATGATTTCCGTGGGTATAGAAAGACAGAGTTGGGTATGATTTCCGTGGGTACAGAAAGACAGCGTTGGTCGTGATATCCGTGGGTACGGAAAGACAATGTTGGGTAGGATTCCCGCGGCAATACAGGGTTGGATATCATTCCCCTGGGTATGGAGAGACAAGGTTGAGTATGATTTCCGTGGGTATGGAATGATAAGGTTGGGTATGATTTCCGTGGGTATGGAAAGACAGTGATAGGTATGATTTCCGTAGGTATGGAAAGACAGGTTTGGATATGGTATCTGTGGGTATGGAAAGGCATGCTTGGGTATGATTTCCGTGAGTACGGAAAGACAGGGGTGGATATGATATCCGTGGGTATGGAAAGACAAGGTTGTATGATTTCCGTGGGTACGGAAAGACAGGGCTTTGTATGACATCCGTGGGTATGGAAAGACAATGTTAAGTATGATTTCCGTGGGTATGGAAATACAGGGTTGGGTATGATTTCCGTGGGTACTGAGAAACAGGGATTGGTATAACATCCGTGGGTATGGAAAGACAGGGTTGGGCATGATTTCCGTGGGTATGGAAAGAAAAGGCTGTATGATTTCCGTGGGTATGGAAAGACAGGGTTGATTACGATTTCCGTGGGAACGGAGAGGCAGGTATGTTTTGATTTCCGTGGGTATTGAAAGACAGCATTGATTGATTTTCGTAGGTACGGAAAAACAGGGTCGGTTATTGTTTCCGTGGAAATGGAAATGCAGGGTTGGGTATAATTTATATGGGTACGGAAAAACAGTGTTGGGTATGATTTCCGTGGGAATAGAAAAACAGTGTTCGCTATGATTTCCGTGGGAATGGAAAGGCATGGTTGAATATGATTTACGTGGGAATTGAAATACATGATTGAACATGATTCCGTTGGTATGCAAAGACAGGGTTGGGTATGGTTTCCGTGGTTATGGAAAGACGGGGTTGGTTATGATTTCCGTGTGTATGGAAAGACAGGGTTGCGTATGATTTCCATGGTTACGGAAAGGCAGTGTTGGGTATGATATCCGTGTTTATAGAAAGACAGGGTTAGGTATGATGTCCGTGGGTACAGAAAAACATTTGTTGGGTATGATATCCGTGGGAATGGCAATACAGGGTTTGATATGATATCCGTGGGTATGGAAAGACATGGTTGGGTATGATTTCCGTGAGTACGGAAAGACATGGTTGAGTATGATTTCCGAGGGTATGGAAAGACAGGGTTGTATGATTTTCGTGGGTGAGGAAAGACAGGGTTTTGTATGACATCCATGGGTATGGAAAGATAACGTTGAGTATGATTTCCGTGGGTATGGAAATATAGGGTGTGGTATGATTTCCGTGGGTACTGAGAAACAGGGATTTGTATAACATCCGTGGGTATAGACATACTGGGTTGAGTATGATTTCCGTGGGTATGGAGATATAGGGATTTGTATGACATCCGTGGGTATGGAAAGACAGGGTTAAGTATGATTTATGTCGGTATGGTTTCCGTGCGTAAGGAAAGGCGGGGTTGAGTATAATTACCTGGGTTACGGAAAAGCTGTGATGAGTATGATTTCCGTGGGTATGGAAAGACAGGGTTGGGTATGATTTCCATGAATATGGAAAGACAGGGTTGGTTATGGTTACCGTGGGTATGGAAAGACAGAGATTGGTATGATTTCCGTGGGTATGGATATACCGGGATAGGTAGGATTTCCGTGGGAATGGAAAAACAGGTGAGGTATGATTTCCATAGAAATTGAAAGACATGGTTGAGTATGATTTCCGTGGGAATGGAAAGACATGATTGGATATGATTCCGTGGGTATGAAAATACATGGTTTGGTATGAGTTCCATGTGAATGGAAATACATGGTTGAGTATAATTTCCGTGGGAATGGAAAGACATGGTTGGGTATGATTTCCGTGATTATGGAAAGACAGGGTTAGGTATGATTTCCATGAATATGGAAAGACAGTGTTGGGTATGGTTTCCGTGGGTATGGAAAGACATGGTTGGGTATAATTTCCGTGGGAATTGAAAGACATGGTTGTTTATGATTTCCGCGGGAATGGAAAGACAGTGTTGGGTATGATTTCCGTGGGAACGGAAAGACATTGTTGTTTATGATTTCCGCGGTAATGGAAAGACAGGGTTGGGTATGATTTCCGTGTGTAATGAAAGACAGGGTTGGGTATGATTTCCATGGGAATGGCAAAAACGGTTGGATATGATTTCCGTAGGTATGGAAAGACAGGGTTGTGTATGATATCAGTTGGTATGGAAAGACATGGTTGGTTATGATTTCCGTGGATACGGAAATACACGATTGGGTATAATTTACGTGGGTACGGAAAGAAACGGTTGGGTATGATTTCCGTGGTAATGGCAATACAGGGTTGGGTATGATTCCCATGGGAATAGAAAGACATGGTTGGCTATGATTTCCGTTGATATGGAATCATAGGGTTGGGTATGACTTCCGTGGGTATGGAAATACAGTGCTGGGTATGATTTCCATGGGTATGGTTCTGTGGGTGCGTATAGACAAGGTTGGTTATGGTTTCCGTGGGTATGGAAAGCCAAGGATGGGTAAGATGTCCGTAGGCATGGAAAGACAGGATAAGGTAGGATATCCATTGAAATAGAAACATTGGGTTGGGTATGCTTTCCGAGGGAATGGAAAGACAGAGTTTGGTATTTGTTCCGTGAGTATAGAAAGGATGGGTTATTATGATTCCGGTTGTTATGGAATGGATTGTCGAGTGTAATAGCGAAGGATATGGAAATACAAAGTTCGGTATGATTTCGGTTGATATGGAAAGGCAGTGTTGAGTACATGTATAATAACCAAGAGTATGGAAAGACAGTTGTGAGTATGACCCTCGGCATGAAAAGGCAGGGTTGCGACAATTTCTGTCGGAAAGTAAGAGCAAGCATGGATATGATATCCGTGGGTATGAAAATGCGGTATTAGTTTAGGATAACGAGGGTATGGAAAGGCAGGGTTATGATATGTGTGTGTATGAACAGGCAGGTTTGGGTATTCTTTCTGTCTGTATGGAAAAGCTTGGATGGGTTGCGTATGGTTTACGAATATGTGGAGAAACAGTTTTGGTATGATGTCCGTGGTTATATCGGGTTGGGTATGATTTTCTAGTGTATGGCAATGTAGGGTTGGGTATGGTTTCAATGCGTATGGAAAGACAGGTTTGTAATTTGTTCATGGGAATGAAAAAGCATGGCTGAGTATGATTTCGGTTGGCTTGGAAAAGGCAGTATTGTGTATAAAAATAACCGATGGTATGGAATGGCAGCACTTGAGATGATTTCCGTGGATATGAACAAGTAAGGTTGGGTTTGATTTCCTAGGTTGTGGAAGGCAAGATTGGGTATTTTAGTGTGGTCATTCAAAGGCATAGTTGTGTATGATTTGCATAGAAAAGGAATTCACGGTTAGGTTATATTTCCTTGGATATGGAAATACAGATTTTTTTTGATTTTCTAGGACATGGGTTTTCTTAGGTTGTGGAATATTAAAGGGTATTGAAAGGCAGGTTGGGTCGATTTCCTAAGGTTTCCTAGATATCCGCAGGTATGGACAGCCATGTTTGGGTATGAATTCCATGGAAATACCAATGGAGGAATTGGTATGATTTTCATTTAGAAATGAAGCGTTGTGTACTTTTTCCATGGCGGTTGTGACGCGGTTACGCTTTCAATGAGGGCATCCCGTATTGATTCCGCTGTGTCCCCATATTTAAATGAATCAATACATAAAAAAATATTTCAATGACTGAGGAATTCCCACAATCGAGATTCAGATAACGGTGCAGTTGACTTTTCTTCGTATGAATGCAAGTTTATTTGCAAATTCAATCACAAGCATGCGTTGAGCATGCTAATAGTTCATGTGCTACCTGCGACGCAGAGGTTTTGTACTACCTGCGCCGATGAGGTGGTGGACTACTGACAAAGCTGAGGGGGTTTTAAACATGTGATGCTGAGGTGGTATACTACGTGCTACTCTGACGCGGTAAAAATATGTAGTGTAATGTTTACGATGCTGAATCGATGTGTACTACCTGGGATGTTCATGCGGTGTGTACTACCTGCAATGCTGACATGGTGTGTAATACCTACGACGCTGACGCAGTGAGTACTACCTGTGACGTTGAGGTGGTGCATACTACCTCGATGTTGACGATGTGTGTACTACCTAAGACGCAGACGCGGTGTGCACTACGTGCACCCTGCGGTGTTGTAATACATGCGACGCTGACGCGGTGAAAAATGTGCGACGCAGTGGTTGTGCACTACCTGCGAAGCTGACGTGATGGGTACTACCCTCGAAGCTGATACGGAGTAAAACTGTAACGCTAAGATGATGTACTTTGAAGCTAGGATGGTATACTTAATATGACGCTGACGCAGTTCACTAATGCGATGCTGATATATTATATTACCTGCGACGATCAGGTAGTAAACTACCTGCAAAGTGGAGATGATGTACTACCTACGACTCTGAGGTGGTGCTCACTAACTACACCACTGACGCTGTGTCTACTACCTATAACTCTGACGCGGTGTGTATTACGGGTGTACTACCTAAAACGTTGATGCGGTGTGTACTATCTATAACGCTGATGAGGTGTGTACAAAATATAACGCTGACACGGTGCGTATTACTTAAAAAAAGGCTGCCGCGGTGTGCACTACTTAAATTATGATGCGATGTGTACTACCTATAACTCTGATGCGGTGTGTACTACCTTTAAATCTAACGCGGTGTATACTACCTAAAACGCTGATGCGGTGTGTACTACCTAAAATGCTGACACATTGTTTACTATCTATAACGCTACCTCTGTGTGTGCAGCATGCAATGTTGACGTGCTGTGTACTACCTGCGATGATGACACGGTGTGTACTACCTAAATCGTAGACGTGGTGTGTACTACCTATAAAACGCTGACGTGGTGTGTACTACATATAACGCTGATGCGGTGTGTACTACCTATAACGCTGATGCGGTGTGTACTATCTTTAAATCTGACGCGATGAGTATTTCCTTAAACGCTGATGCGGTGTGTACTACCTATAACGCTGATGCGGTGTGTACTACCTATAAAGCTGATGCGGTATGTACTACCTAAAACGCTGATGTGGTGTGTACTACATGAAATGCTGACACGGTGTGTACTACATATAACGCTGACTCGGTGTGTACAACCTATAAAACTATGTACAATACTGACGTTCTGTGTACTACCTGCGATGCTGACATGGTGTGTACTACCTTAATCGCTGATGTGGTGTATATTACCTATAACGCTGATGCGGTGTGTACTACCTATAACGCTGATGCGGTGTGTACTACCTATAACGCTGATGCGGTGTGTACTACCTATAACGCTGATGCGGTGTGTACTACCTATAACGCTGATGCGGTGTGTACTATCTGAAACGCTGACACAGTGTGTACAACCTGTAATGCTGACACGGTGTGTACTACCTAAAACGCTGACGCGGTGGGCACTACCTATAAAACATTAACGCGGTGTGTACAACCTACAATGCTGACGCGGTGTGTACTACCTGTAATGCTGACACGGTGTGTACTACCTAAAACGCTGACGCGGTGGGCACTACCTATAAAACATTAACGCGGTGTGTACAACCTACAATGCTGACGCGGTGTGTACTACCTAAAATGTTGAAGCGTTGTGTACTACCTATAAAACGCTAATGCGTACAACCTATAATGCTGAGGCGGTGTGTACTACCTGCAATGCTGACGTGGTGTGTACTATATACAATGCCGACGTGGTGTGTACTACCTGCGATGATGACGTGGTGTGAACTGACTGTGATGCTGAAGCGGTGTGTACTACCGCAATGTTGAGGTGGTGTCTACTACCGAAAATGCTGACGTCGTGTCTACTACCGAAAATGCTGACGTGGTGTACTACCTGCGATGCTGACGCGATGTGTACTACCTGCGATGCTGACGTGGTGTGTACCTACAACGCTGAGGTGTGTATTACCTTCAACACTGAAGTGGTGTATTACCTACAACACTGAGGTGGTTTATTACCTACAACACTGAGGTGATGTACTACCGGCAACACCGAGGTGGTGTACTACATGCAACACTGAGGAAGTGTACAACTTGCAACAATGAGGTGGTGTACTACCTGCAACACTGAGGTGGTGTACTACCTGCAGCACTGAGGTGATGTACTACCTGCAACATTGAGGTAATGTCCTACGTGCACCACTGAAGTCGTGTACTACCTACAACAATGAGGTGGTGTACTACCTACAACCATGAGGTGGTGTATTTCCTACAAGACTGAGGAGGTGTATTCTACCTACAACGCTAAGGTGGTGTACCACAACAACGCTGAGGTGTTGTACAACCTACAACGCTGATATGGTGTACTACCTACAACGCTGAGGTGGTGTACTACCAACAACACTGAGGTGATGTCCTACCTACAACACTGAGGTGGTGTACTACCTGCAACACTGAGGTGGTATTCTACCTACAACACTGAGGTGGTGTACTACCTAAACACTGATGTGGTGTATGAACTGCAACACTGAGATGGTGTAATACCTGCAACACTGAAGTGGATTACTACCTGCCACACTGAGGTGGTGTATTACCTACAACACTGAGGTGGTGTGTAACACTGAGATGGTGTCCTACCTGCAACACTGAGGTGGTGTACTACCTAAAACACTGAGGTGGTGTATTAACAACAACACTGAGGTGTGTATTACCTACAACACTGAGGCGTTTTATTACCTACAACACTGAGGTGGTGTCCAACACTGAGGTGGTGACCTACCTGCAACACTGTGTTGGTGTACCTCCTACAACACTGAGGTGGTGTTTTACAAACAACACTGAGGTGTGTATTACCTACAATACCGAGGTAGTGTATTACCTACAACACTGAGGTGTAATATTACCTACAAAACTGAGGTGGTGTACTATCTACAACACTGAGGTGGTGTATACTACCTACAACACTGAGGTGGTGTCCTACCTACAACACTGAGATGGTGTACTACTTACAACACTGACGTGATGTACGACCTACAACTCTGCGGTTGTGTATTACCTACAACACTGATGTGGTGTACTACCTGCGACACTGAGGTGGTATATTAACTACAACACTGAGTTGGTTTACTGCCTACAACACTGAGGTGGTGTGCTACCTACAAAACTGAAGTATTGCATTAAAACTGTTGTTATGTATTAACTACAACACTGAGGTGGTGTATTTCCTACAACACTGAGATGGTGTAATACCTACAACACTGAGTTGATGTACCTACCTACAACACTGAGGTGGTGTACTACCTGCAACACTGAGGTGGTGTACTACCTGCAACACTGAGGTGGACTACCTGCAACACTGAGGTAGTGTACTACCTTCAACACTGAGGTGGTGTCCTAAATGCAACACTGAGGTGGTGTACTACCTGCAACACTGAGGTGGTGTATTACCTGCAACACTGAGGTGGTGCACTACCTGCAACACTGAGGTGGTGTACTACCTGCAACACTGAGGTGGTGTCCTACCTGCTACTCTGAGGTTGTGAATTACCTGCAACTGTCAGGTGGTGTACTACGTACAACCCTGAGGTGGTGTACTACCTACACTGAGGTGGTGTATTACCTACGACACTGAGGTGGTGTACTACCAACAACATTGAGGTAATGTTCTACCTACAACACTGAGGTGGTGTATTACCTACAAAAACGAGGTGGTGTTATCTACAACACTGAGGTTGTGTCCTACCTACAACACTGAGGTAGTGTACTACCAACAACATTGAGGTTGTGTACTACCTATAATATTAAGGTGGTGTACCACCTACTACACTGAGGTGGTGTATTACCAACAACTCTGGTGTGGTGTACTTTCTGCAACACCGAGGTGGTGTACTACCTGCAACACCGATGTGGTGTATTACCTGCAACACTGAGGTGGTATACTACCTACAACACTGAGGTGTGTATTACCTACAACACTGATGTTGTTTATTACCTACAACACTGAGGCGGTGTATTACCTACAACACTGAGGTGGTGTATTTCCTACAGCAGTCAGATAGTGTACTACCGAAAACACTGAGTGGTGTACATTCTACAACACTGAGTTGGTGTCCTACCTGCAACAATGAGTTGGCGTATTACAAACAACTATCAGGTGGTGTACTACCAACAACACTGAGGTTTTGTACTATTTACAACATTTACCTTTGTTCTAAGTAAACGATATTTGTCTAGTGATTTCACTGATAAACAAGTGAATCTAAGATATTGATATCACAAGGTTTAAAGCCTTAATAATATAACATACAAATACAAATCAATCAATAGATAACCTTATTTTTATAAACAAAGTTCAAGTGTGTGTACCGTTGTTACCCTTCTAAGGCAGCATGACCTGGCAGGCACGATACTTAACTTGATTTTCAAGCCGCTGTACGTTAAACAAGTTTACACATAACGCCAATGTTTTAAGTGCAATGATGGCACTCACCACATTCGTTGTATTATTTAATCGCATATGTTATGCGATCGTGAGTAGCTGGGATTTAAGATGCATTGTCGGTGGTCTAACCTAAGTATTGTTTCTTGTGTATAGATGTATTAAAAGCAACCTAAACGTTGAGTTTGTCACCTGCTAGCCAGGGTGAAATTATTGATGCCTTTAATAATACTTCTCGGTATCTTGGTGACATACTCAATATTGATAATCCGTTCTTTGCTCATATGGTTACTAACATTTATCCACCAGAGCTCACGTTGAATAAAGCTAACAGTTCGGATACAGTAGCATCATTTCTCGATCTTCATCTCTCGATTTCAAATGATTGCATTCATACTAAAATATATGATAAGAGAGATGATTTCAATTGTATCATCGCTAACTATCCACACCTGGATGGAGATGTACCTACGGGGTGTATATCTCCCAGCTCATTCGATTTGCTAGGGCGTGTAATGATGTTATAGACTTCAATGATCGAAATCAAGTTATTACAAGTAAACGTCTTCAACAGGGTTTTCGTTATCATAAACTACGTAGATCTTTCTCTAAATTCTACCGCCGCAACGAGGACCTGCTGGAAAAGTACAACACCAACTTTAAGACACTTCTGCGACTAGGCATATCACAACCTTCATTTTATAGAGATGTGGTCTATAAACTTCGAACGCTTTACAAATGTAATCAGGAAGTTCGTCAGAAAAGGATATAACCCTTTGGTTTTACAGCGCACTGCATGTTTAGTGATTGCCCCCTCTACAGTCAGTCATTACGCTTCACTTTTCACATGTGCGATGACTGGACTACTTCTTGGGACTCTATGATTGTACCTACTGAAATCCCAACTAAGGGAGGTGGGTGCATGAGCTTTCGTCCCTCGAGTTTTCTGGTCGTACCCTAGTTTGTCTTTAGCTGCAACTGCTATGTTTGTTCAGTACGATTCTGGATACATCCTGAGATGTTTATTATTTTGTATGTGTTACTTTAGTTAGTTTCTCAGGATGTGGACTTTATTGTTAGAGAATTCCTTTTGATGGGATGTAGTTTTGTTTACACTGTCTTGTCTATTTAGGCATTGAAGACAGGATAATAGCGAGGATTGTGCGCATATCAAATCGATTCAAGCTAACCAGTAGGCATTATTGCCTACTGACCGTTCCAAGTCGGTAACCCTGTCTTCACCACCCTTTCTGTTGTTTTTTGTCTCTTTCATTGTATTTTCAAGTCCTTGTTTGCAGTACAGTGTGGACCTACGATGCCATTGCGCTCGGACGCTGTGGTTTCTATAGGACCCTATATCTCATTTTTGCGTTTATTTGTCTATTGCAAGATTGTGAATCTAAAGAATAAGTCCGACAGTAGGCTGTACAACATGCATATTAAGGCATAATCATGCTAAGAGTACTAATCCGGACGAGTGATTTTAGGGCTGAGATGTTTTGTGTTTTCTTACTTTAATTTCGAATAGGTGGTTCCACTATTCGATCCTTTAAAAGCACTGAGTATTGTTTAATCATCCTTAGGATATGTTGTCTGCTTTTCATTGTAGTAGTATGTTGATTGTTACTTGTAATACACAGGCTCCATAACCTCTGATCATTGTTTTCTCGTTTAGGACAAATAATTTTGTTATTTTTACATCCCACAGGGATTGTATGACTTTCATAGATTTTTTTACTGTGAAAGCTGCATTTCGTGTTTGACTTTTATTGGCGGCGCGCCTTGAGCGCTCTGCCTATAGTTGTATTGGTTTTTGATGCTGCGTATGAAGGAGATATATATGGAGGAGCACGTGATTAAAAATGTTAGGGGTAAAAGACTGTCCAAAATGTTGGGTGTAAAATATGTGTACTACGTGATGTGAACTGACTGCGATGCTGAAGCGGTGTGTACTACCGCAATGCTGAGATGGTCTCTACTACCGGCAATGCTGACGTGGTGTCTCCTATCTGCAATGCTGACGTGGTGTACTACCTGCGATGCTGACGCGATGTGTACTACCTGCGATGCTGCCGTGGTGTGTACTCTACATACAACGCTGAGGTGTGTATTACCTACAACACTGAGGTGGTGTATTACCTGCAACATTGAAGTATTGTATAACCTACAACACCGAGGTGGTGTATTACCTGCAACACTGAGGTGGTGTACTACCTGCAACATTGAGGTGGTGTATGATCTGCAACACTGATATGGTGTCCTACATGCAACACTGACGTGGTGTACTACCTACAACATTTAATTGGTGTATTTCCTGCAAGACTGAGGTGGTGTATTACCAACAAAACTGAGGTGTTGTACTACCTATAGCCCTGAGGTGGTGTACTACCAACAACGCGGAGGTGGTGTACTACCTACAACGCTGATATGGTGTACTACCTACAACGCTGAGGTTGTGTACTACCAACAACACTGAGGTGATGTCCTACCTACAACACTGAGGTGGTGTACTACCTGCAACACGGAGGTGGTGTGCAACATTGAGGTGGTGTCCTACCTGCAACGATGAGGTGGTGTACTATCTACAACACTGAGGTGGTGTATTACCAACAACACTGAAGTGTGTATTACCTACAACACTGAAGTGGTGTCCAACACTGAGGCGGTGTCCTACCTGCAACACTTTGGTGGTGTACCAACTACAACACTGAGGTGGTGTACCTCCTACAACACTGAGGTGGTGTATTACAAACAACACTGAGGTGTGTATTACATACAACACTGAGGTTTAATATTACATACTGAGGTGGTGTACCTCCTACAACACTGAGGTGGTGTATTACAAACAACACTGAGGTGTGTATTACCTACAACACTGAGGTTTAATATTACATAAATCACTGAGGTGGTGTACTATCTACAACACTGAGGTGGTGTGTACTACCTACAAAACTGCGGTGGTGTCCTACCTACAACACTGACGGGGTGTACTACCTACAACACTGACGTGATGTACTACCTACAACTATGCGGTTGTGTATTACCTACAACACTGATGTGGTGTACTACCTGCAACACTGAGATGGTATATTAACTACAACACTGAATTGGTGTACTATCTACAACACTGAGGTGGTGTTCTACCTCCAACACTGAGGTGTTGCATTACCTACAAAACTGGGGATGTGTATTACCTACAACACTGAGGTGGTGTTTTTCCTACAACACTTAGGTGGTGTACTACCTGTTGTACCTACCTGCAAGACTGAGGTGGTGTACTACTTTCAACACTGAGGCTGTACTACCTGCATCACTGAGGTGGTGTACAACCATCAACTCTGAGGTGGTGTCTTATCTGCAACACTGAGGTGGTGTACTACCTGTAACACTGAGGTGGTGTATTACCTGCAACAATGAGGTGGTGCGCTACATGCAACACTGAGGTGATGTACTACCTGCAACACTGAGGTGGTGTCCTACCTGCAACACTGAGGTGGTGTTTTCCCTGCAACTGTCAAGTGGTGTACTACCTACAACCCTGAGGTGGTGTACTACCTACATTGAGGTGGTGTATTACCTACGATACTGAGGTGGTGTACTACCTACGACACTGAGGTGGTGTACTACCAGCAACACTGACGTGATGTAATACCAGCAACACTCAAGTGGTGTATTACCTGCAACTCTGAGGTGGTGTACTACCTGCAACACTGAGGTGGTGTCCTACCTTCATTACCAACAACACTGAGGTGGTGTACTACCAACAACACTGAGGTAATGTACTACCTACAACACTAAGGTGGTGTATTACCTACAAAACTGAGTTGATGTTACCTACAACACTGATGTGGTGTCCTACCTACAACACTGAGGTGGTGTACTAGCAACAACACTGATGTGGTGCACTACCTACAACACTAAGTTGGTGTATTACCTACTACACTGAGATGGGGTATAACCAAGAACACTGAGGTGGTGTCCTACCTGCAACTCTGAGGGGTGTACTACCTGCATCACTGAGGTGATGTACTACCAGCAACACTGAGGTGCTGTATTACCTAAAACACTGAGGTGGTGTACTACCTACAACACTGACGTTGTGTATTACCTACAACACAGAGGTGGTGTATTACCTTCAACACTGAGGTGGTGTATTACCTACAACAGTCAGATAGTGTACTACCTCCAACACTGAGTGGTGTACAACCTACAACACTGAGGTGGTGTCATACCTACAACACTGAGGTGGTGCACTACCAACACAACTGAGTTGGTGTACCTACCTACAACACTGAGGTGCTGTACTATCTGCAACACTGAGGTAGTGTACTACCTACAACACTGAGGTGGTGTTCTACCTGCAACACTGAGGTGGATTACTATCTGCAACCCTGAGGTGGTGTATTACCTACAACACTGAGGTGGTGTACTACCTGCAACACTGAGGTGGATTACTATCTGCAACCCTGAGGTGGTGTATTACCTACAACACTGAGGTGGTGTGCAAAATTGAGGTGGTGTCCTACCTGCAACACTGAGGTGGTGTACTACCTACAACACCTCGGTGTTGTATTACCAACAACACTGAGGTGTGTATTACCTACAACACTGAGGCATTTTATTACCTACAACACTGCGGTGGTGTCCAACACTGATGCGGTGTCCTACCTGCAGCACTGTGGTGGTGTACCACCTACAACACTGAGGTGGTGTACCTCCTACAACACTGAGGTGTGTATTACCTACAACACCGAGGTAGTGTATTACACACAACACTGAGGTTTAATATTACATACAACACTGAGGTGGTGTACTATCTACAACACTGAGGTGGTGTGTACTACCTACAACACGGAGGTGGTGTCCTACCTACAACACTGACGTGGTGTACTACCTACAACACTGACGTGGTGTACTACCTACAACTCTGCGGTTGTGTATGACCTACAACACTGATGTGGTGTACTACCTGCAACACTGAGGTGGTATATTAACTACAACACTGAATAAATGAACTACCTACAACACTGATGTGGTGTACTACCTCCAACACTGAGGTGTTGCATTACCTATAAATCTTGTGTACAACCTACAACACTGAGGTGGTGTCCTACCTGCAACACTGGGGTGGTGTATTACAATCAACTGCCAGGTGGTGTACTACCTACAACACTGAGGTTTTGTACTATTGACAACATTTACCTTTGTTCTTAGTAAAACGGTATTTGCCTAGTGATTTAACTGAAAACAAGTGAATCTAAGATATCTAAGATATTCTTTCAGTAACTATAACAGATACAGCATTGAAATTTTGCTTAAACATGCTATTTCCTGTCGCAAGCCGTACAATACTGGCTTCCACCCAGAAAAATCTCATGATCAACCCTACGTGACAAAAATCAGTGTCAAACATTCAAAATACAAAACTGTATGATATCTTACCACTACAAACCACTTCTTCCGAATACGTGTCCACCTACCCCAGCCATTTGTCACATTTCACTGATCATATCAGCTTCTTTTTGATATTTGTTTACTCAAACTACCTCAACTTCTAAAAATCGTCATAACATTCTAGAAATATATATCATCAGCATTTAATGCAAACACTTAAATATGTTTTGATATCTTAAGTATGGGCCTTTGAATTGAATGCTGTTTAACGGCTCGACAACACAGTATAGGTTATTTAGAGCCGCCCCAGAGAGAGGGGAAAGATACATAGGAATCCGGGAACCGTGCCCTACTCTTATTATCGAATATATTCCTATGGTTCTTTAACGTGCTCGGAGGATAGACCGATACACGGGACCGCCAGATTTACGTCCCCATACGACGGACGAGGCTAAGGGAAAGTGTCTTGACCATGAATACATCGAGTATGTGCCTTTGTTCTCAAGTTACTATTGCCTACTGTTGCCATATAACATTTTATACTTTTTAAAATACTTCTACATTTTTGTTGTTATATAATAAATCATTTCAAATAAATACTGTTTCCTCCTTTTGCAAACATTCTTCGCCGCCCTGATGCTTTGCATCAGTTTCTTCTTGTACTTACTTTTATTGGAAGCTGGAACCATATGCCAAGGACAGTGGAATGTATGAAAATACGACATTGAAGGTTTCATGTTACCGTCGTATGCATACCATCTTCGGGAAGGCTCATATTCACGTACTATTGTCATTTTAAATATTGAGTTCTGCTCAACCCAAGGCTAGAGGGCGTGAACAGAAGCTGGCATTTTTCACTACCGTTCATGATACCGTCTCAATCAAACCACCGTCTTAATCAAACCAAGACTGCAATATTTTAAATCGCGTTCGGCGATATCCATTTTTCTCCTTTCATACTATTTTTATATATCACAGTAGCGTTGCCTGTGCGGTGGTAGAACGTCTCCCTTGCTTACAATCAGAATTGTTATTCATTTCGATCTTTGGAGATCGTAGAGCTCTATATTTATATCCAGATATCTGTGGTACATTCTCAAACACTGTATCTGTGGTACATTCTCAAACACAGTATCTGTGGTACATTTTCAAACACTGTATCTGTGGTACATTCTCAAACACTGTATCTGTGGTACATTCTCAAACACTGTATCTGTGGTACATTCTCAAACACTGTATCTGTGGTACATTCTCAAACACTGTATCAGTGGTACATTCTCAAACACAGTATCTGTGGTACATTCTCAAACACTGTATCAGTGGTACATTCTCAAACACAGTATCTGTGGTACATTTTCAAACACTGTATCTGTGGTACATTCTCAAACACTGTATCTGTGGTACATTCTCAAACACTGTATCAGTGGTACATTCTCAAACACAGTATCTGTGGTACATTTTCAAACACTGTATCTGTGGTACATTCTCAAACACTGTATCTGTGGTACATTCTCAAACACTGTATCTGTGGTACATTCTCAAACACTGTATCTGTGGAACATTCTCAAACACTGTATCTGTGGTACATTCTCAAACACTGTATGTTCTTACTTTACTTTTGAATTAGATGTTCCACTACTCCAGCCTTTAAAGGGACACACTGCAATCTTGATGTTTGTAAAACTGGCGGCGTCCCGTTTGTTGTTTTTTTCTGCATAAATTGCATTTGTTCAGTCATTAATATTAATTATAATAATAGTGTAAAGCAAATTGCATATTACATGTACTAACTGTTGATTATATTTCATCAATAATATATTCAAACCTATGGACATGATGTAAGAATAACTTTATGAAGAAAAGTTGAAACCTCAAAGTTGTATTTAAATATATGCACGCAGGTTTAAAGTTAAAATGATACTGGATTAATACATTTAGACGTACATTGTAATACGTGATTTACGAAGTGCAGTGGTGTAATGGTTAGCGTGTCTGGCCTGCAATTGGGAGGTCGAGGGTTTGAGTCTTCTGGCCGCTTTATGCCACAGAATGGTAGTAGTAACTTGTAACCCTTGTTTGACGAGTAAATAATGGGTAGTACTACGTCTGGTTAGCCCGATGTCAGAAAAACGTGAATGGGTGGGTAATCATGTACTACGGTGTGATATTCTAGTGTGGCAGCACTATATCTGCTTCAAGTAGACTGTAGATACATAGCACTACACACAATCACTAACACAAAAGTCCACGCCCCAGTGCCCCAGCTGTACCGGGATTCCCTGTTGGCTATCAGGCGGAGGGACTATAATCCTTAGAATTACAAACTCACAATGCGTGATACACACTTCTAGATTGACGTGTGTTACTTAAAAAAAGTCTCTGAGTATTGTTTAATCACATTTAACATATGTTGCCCTCTTTTTAATTTAATCTGTTGACTGTTACTTGTGATACGTAGACTTCATAACCTCTACTCCCAATTATATTTTGTTTAATTCGCCCGTTGTTTTCTCGTTTAGGGCAAATTATTTTGTTAGAAACTGGGACCATACACCGCTGACAGTGGAATGTATGAAAATACTACATTGAAGGTTCCATGTTCACCGTCATCTGCATATCAGTTTCGGAAAGGCCCAAGTTTTCGCACTATTGACAGTGTAAATATTTAGTTCTGCTCAAACTGGGGCTTGAGGGCGTGAACAGAAGCTAGCAGTTTTTAGTACCGTTCATGATACCGTCTCAATCAAACCACCGTCTCAATCAAGACTGCAATATTTTTATATCGTGTTCGGCGATTTCCAAATTTCTCCTTTCATACTCTTTCATACTATTTTTATATATCACAGTAGCGTTGCCTGTTTAATGTGGCGGTAGTAAAACGTCTCCCCGTGCTTGCAATCAGAACTGTTATTCATTCCGATCTTTGGAGAACGATATTTATGTACATATATCTGTGGTACCTTTTCAAATACTATGTTTTGTTTCTTTAATTCAAATGGATGGTTCCACTACTCCAGCTGTTAAATGCTCTAAGTATTGTTTAAAACTACATATGCTGTACTTAAACTGATACTAAGTCATGAATATGAAAAAGTCACGGGTAAGTAGTTTCCATTTGACGAACGGCCAAAAAGCCGGAATATAAGCCATTATCAAATTTTATCTAGCCTTCGTGCTGATACCATCGATACTATACGGTTTCCGAATAGATTTCATAGCAAAAGGAGTCCGGAACGGCACTTGAACCAGGGACCTTGCAGTTTTGATTGTAACATGAAGGTTTTACCACTACACCACGGAATCTTGTTGGTAAGTAGTGACATTTATAACACTAAATAGTCATTACGTAACAACACTAGCACACACACCCGCACAAACTTAGCATCCATAAAATAATGAGACTAATGTTTTGAGACGGAATCTTAGTTAAATTGATAATAAATAGTATAACAACAGGCATGTTTATTTACATTTGAGAGATGATAGAGTATATACTAATACATATTGAGGGTTGTTCATATATGATAAGTTAATTTTGCACCATATTATATGTACTAAATATACAATATTTTCAATAATTCGCCATAGCTGAGTGGTAAGCACCTTTGTAGAGATACGATGTGCACGGCTCGATGTCTATTACATAATGTCCTGTCTTTAAATTTGGTCTCTTAAATACCATGAAGTTAACAAATAAAGGAGAAAGCGACTTAAACAGAGTTTTAAGGACCTATTTCTCAACGTTAAATTATTATTGAAAAAGCATGATTTTTACTGCTACATGACCGATAAGCTTAGGTATATAAATTGAGACCAAGTAAAGTGTTTTCGTTCAATGGCATTTATATGTTGAACAGTATCCTACTATTATGAAGAAAAATCAACAACTTAACAAGTACGCTGTACTAAAAACAACACTGTGTTGAGATTGAATTGTTTTAGAACAAAAATAAAACCAAAACACGACTGATGGAAAATCTGATGCAATGTTTTAACATGTTGGCTTCATATGAAAGCTGAATTGGGAGAGCCTCATCATCTGATAAAAATTGGCTTACACTTTTTGCTCATGCAATTGTATGTCTTACCGTGATTTACCGATACCTATACACATTTTCTCTCCTCTAAATACAAAAGGCTCGAAATAGGTCCTTAATCACCCTTCGGGATGACTCAAATTTTCGTACTTTTGACGTTTTAAGAAGTTCTGCTTAACCTGGAGACAGAGGGTGTAATTGGTAGCTAGCATCAGTGTTCTTTTACCTCGATGAAATTCATCAGTACTGTTATTTTGTTTAGCGTTATCAAGATTTGGGATATATAAAGTACATCACCTTCCGTCAATATTTTTGAAATTGAAGCGAAAAAAACTACTTTAAAATGTTCTTCCAAAAAAAAGTGATTCGGAATCGAATTAGAACAAAACTATACTTTAAACTAATATCAGTTATTAAGAATGTATACTTCCGGCAATGTAACAAATATGTTGTTCTATTGTTAAATCTGCATTTTATGCCAAATTTCAGACCAAAACGAACATGCTTAAAATCTGCTCTTTTATTGATCATATAAAAACCCTTAAATTTGCTTACTATTAGAAACCATCAAAACATTCAGCTCTGATGGCAAAAGTGACAAAAATGAGGAAAGAAAGTTGACCAGCCCTGCAATTTTATAAAAGCCAGACCATGTTTTACAACATGCCAATTACAAAGACATGACTGTGTTATTTATGTATTTTATCTGATATTGGTTGTACCATGCGTAAAAGGTATGTTCAACTGGCATTTCTGAAATAGACGGCATACCTTAAAAGCCCATTTTTTTGTGGTGGGGACGGGGGTTAAAAAGAATGACCATAAATGCTCTGAATATGGTATTTATTGTTGTCAATTATATGTTTTACTGTGAAAGTATATGAAACCGTATGCACTTTTTGCATTTTAATATTCATTGTAAAAATAAATAAAAATGCTCTTAAACTGAAATAAAATCACTTGTTATAACCTCACCTTGACTAACAGAAGGAAAATGTGCAGGTCAATTTGAAGTTCTTTACACAGCATCATTTCATTAGATCTTATGAATTATTGCATACTGCATGATTCTTCATAGCCCCACATTATACAAATAAATCTTACAACACAGCAACTAAAAATAACATATTGAACAATTTCCTATTTCAAATAACAATATTTACTTTTATTTGTCTGGTAAAACACACCCAGCAACTAAAAATAACATATTGAACAATTTCCTATTTAAAATAACAATATTTACTTTTATTTGTCTGGTAAAACACACCCAGCAACTAAAAATAACATATTGAACAATTTCCTATTTAAAATAACAATATTTACTTTTATTTGTCTGGTAAAACACACCCAGCAACTAAAAATAACATATTGAACAATTTCCTATTTAAAATAACAATATTTACTTTTATTTTTCTGGTAAAACACACCCAGCAACTAAAAATAACATATTGAACAATTTCCTATTTAAAATAACAATATTTACTTTTATTTGTCTGGTAAAATACATTCATACAAACTGTACCTATTGATCATACTTCACCAATTCATTCCCATAGACATCCATTGTCAGTATGTGCTCTAGAATGATTCTCCCAATATAAGACGCTATATATTCCTCTTACTCATTGGTTTGAATGCAGTAGTATGGAGTAGTTGTTATAAAACAACATTAATTTTATAACTTTAGGAATATATCTCTCTAAGGTGATTTACATCTTCCTGCTTGCAAAGATATATCATTAGATACCATAGGATATCTCATTATTATAAAGATCTCTCTCGTTATGAGAGACATACTTCAAAAGAAGATAATAACATATCTTCGTAATTGAAAGAGACATATTTGTAAAGATAAACTCAACGATTTCTCAGAATAATCAAACTTTGTTGTGTTGATAACTAAACTTTATCATGCATTATGTTTATATCTAAAAAATAGTCAAAGCTATATATATATCTATATGAATGTCAACACCGGACTCATTTGTTTTGACAAAAGTTCTAGGCGTTGGGGGAGTAGGGACAACGATATATGTTTTGACAAAAGTTCTAGGTGTTGGGGAGTGGGGACGATGATATGAGTCTTGACAAAAGTTCTAGGTGTTGGGGAGGCGAATGGGGGTTGGGGACGATGATATATTCCTATTATTGCTAATGACTGATTAAAGGAATATAATTATATTATGAAGCAGACAGATTATGCAGGCCAAAGGCCGATACGGTCACTTGCCCAATAACATATAACACAATGAAAAAAGTGAATAAATATCTAACTAACGTTGGAGAAAACGCAAAATTATGCCAGAGATTCTGAGTTCGAAACACTGTTCGGTTGCACAATTTCAAAAGGCCCAAAAACAAAATCAAGTGACACTTAAAGCAACCTAAGTTTTTATAAAGCATTAAATTGTTGTTGAGTTCAAAGGATTATAGTCCTTCTAACATATGAGCCCCGAGAAGAATCCCTCATTGGCTCGGCATTATGTGTGAAAGTTGAAGGGGTCTGACGGGTTTCCTGACCGCTTTACAAATTTAATCAGGAAATTCGTCAGAAAAGGATATAACCCTTTGGTTTTACAGCGCACTGCATGTTTAGTGATTGACCCCTCTACAGTCAGTCATTACGCTTCACTTTTCACTTGTGCGATGACTGGACTACCTCTTGGGACTCTATGATTGTACCTACTGAAACCCCAACTAAGGGAGGTGGGTGCATGAGCTTTTGTCCCTCGCGTTTTCTGGTCGTACCCTAGATTGGTTTTCTCTTTAGCTGCAACTACTATGGTTGTTCAGTACGATTCTGGATACATCCTGAGATGTTTTATTATTTTGTATGTGTTTCTTTAGTTTTTTTCTCAGGATGTGGACTTTATTGTCAGAGAATTCCTTTTGATGGGATGTAGTTTTGTTTACACTGTCTCGATTATTTGGGCGCTGAAGACAGGATAATAGCGAGGATTGTGCGCATATAAAATCGATTCAAGCTAACCAGTGGGCCTTATTGCCTACTGACCGTTCCAAGTTGGTAACCCTGTCTTCACCACCGTTTCTGTTGTTTTTTGTCTCTTTCATTGTATTTTCAAGTCCTTGTTTGCAGTACAGTGCGGACCAACGATGCCTTTGCGCTCGGACGCTGTGGTTTCTATAGGACCCTATATCTCATGTTTGGTAAAGCATTAACATTAGACTCTCGATTTAATAACCCAGTATCATTTTGACTTTAAACCTGCTTGCATATATTTAATAGAATTTTGATTTTTCCAATTTTCTTCCTTCTTCTTCCATAGGTTTGATATATTATTTGTGAAATACACTCAAAAGTTAGTAATATGCAAACACACTTTGCTTAATAATATTTTTTATAAATAATATGAATTTAACAATTGCAATTTATGTAGAAAATCTAACGGGATGGCGTGAGTTTTACCAAAATCAAGTTTGCCGTGAGTCCCGTTAAGTTGCTATTATAAACTAATACACACTTACTATATAGTACCAGACTATACTAAATAAACATTTATCATATACTGAAACGCAAAAGAAGCGCAACACGGGAATTTCCGCTATATATTGTATATACTGCACACTTAATTACACACATTATTCCAAAGAAATCCCATGATGTTTTGTAAAAAAAAATGTTGCAGTTAATTGGAGAAAGGACACAACTGTGATGTAGACGTTTTAATCAAACTTCACCTTGTAACAAGAAATTCATAAATGTTGAAGTTCCTCTTTGAAAAACTGAGCCAGTTCAATACTGTATTTAACGTAATGAGTTTGCAAAATGTTGCATCCTAAGTTTGCTCACATGCTTGATCCAAAGGCGTACTCTGTCAATAATGAAACTTTGAAGGAATACTATTTCCTGTATTATGTGTTGTTTTAGTATTTTTTCCGAAAGAAAAGGTCTTACGTAGCCATGTACTATTCGATTAACAGCAGCATATTGTACATACAATATATAGCGGAAATTCTCGTGTTGCGTTTCTTTTGCGTTTCAGTGAATAGTACCAGTCTATTCTAAATACACATTTACCATATAGTGCCAGTCTATACTAAATACACATTTACCATATAGTACCAGTCTATATCAAATAAACATTTACCATATAGTACCAGTATATACCAAATACACATTTACCATATAGTACCAGTCTATACTAAATACACATTTACCATATAGTACCAGTCTATACCAAATAAACATTTACCATATAGTACCAGTCTATACTAAATACACATTTACCCTAAATACACATTTACCATATAGTATCAGTCTATACCAAATACACATTTACCCTATAGTACCAGTCTATACCAAATAAACATTTACTATATAGTACCAGTCTATACCAAATACACATTTACCATATAGTGCCAGTCTATACTAAATACACATTTACCATAAAGTACCAGGCTATACTAAATAAACATTTACCCTAAATACACATTTACCATATAGTACCAGTTTATACTAAATACACATTTACCATATAGTACCAGTCTATACCAAATACACATTTACCATATAGTACCAGTTTATACTAAATAAACATTTACCATATAGTACCAGTCTATACAGGCTATCGATGTACCATTTAGTACCAGTCTATAAAGGCTATCGATGTACTTATTTAAAGGGACACTGTCCGTAAGTAAGCAGATATTATTATTGATTTTTATTCAGTGAAATGTTTGCATGAAAACATGAGCATATAGACCCGGATAAGTCTGTTGTAATACATTCGTAAGTTTGAAGAAAAAAAATAGTTTTATTTATTATTATACATTTTCAGCTGGTCACGTGACCTCCATTAGCGCGTTAGGTTCTCTATATAGTATGTCTTACGTAATACATCTGGCCCGCTTAGCTCAGTCGGGAGCGAACTCGACTATTGCGAAGTTGACTATTATTACCCGCGAGTGTACTTTTAGTTTGGGTTACGAGTTCAACACCACGAAGCGGTATGTTTTTATTATTTCTTTACCAATATTGAATTCCGTCATACGTCCGTTATTGAGTAAATATGCAATAATGTTTGGTTTTTGAATGCAAGGCTGAATTATCAACTTGCGTTCATAGTCATTTCTTTTGGCGCCTCCTCATCGCCATCTGGCGGATAACCTACATTTCCCTCCTAAATCGAGGCTTCAAGTCGTACATGCATGCTGATCTATGCTAGACGAACGTATTGGATGCTGAAAACAACTATAATGCAAATAAACAGGTCGAGAAACTCTACGAAAATCTCATTATGTATGAGTTGTCGGCGATCTTTTTTTCAAGCGAGTTTTTGCTAGGTGTTTTCTCATCAAGGGGAAACACGATGTGACGTCACACGCACCTTCGCGTGACAGTGTTATATTCGCGCAAAGAGTCCAACTTAAACGAGATTTCCGGGGGAAGAGTTGTTTCAATACATTTAGAGTTGTTTCAATATATTTATTATGTATAATTGTATATAGCAACAACTATTTCAAAAGGGTTTTAGTGATTCACGATGTCAGTCAATTATTATTAATGATAAGATGAAATAAAGAAACAAGTTTGACATTAGACACCACTGGATTGTTATTCTGTTGGAATATAGTATATATACAAATAACTAATGCCGAGTCAACGGGGGATTCTTCCCGGGGGCTCAAATGGTAGAGGGACTATAAACTTTAGAAATCCTCCTCTTATCGTTATATATTCTGTATTTTAGGTTGGATTTGATCAACACTTTCATAGATTGTAGAGTTCAGGGTCTACTTATGCAAGAACGTTAATACGTGCCTCTACGTTATAACGTCTTAACAATGTCACAATGTTATTAAAAACCGTTTTTTATTCACTGATCGCATTTGTTAAGTTGTTTTACTATAAAATCAATCAGTGTAACATGACGTCATCCAAAATGGCCACATCACTGACTGTTGTGACGGAAATTTGAAAAGCCCGTGTTTGACTAGTTTCTGATCAAAATATATTCATTCATAACATCCATTCATAGATTATCTGAGTTTTCATTCATAACATGTGTCAGGCTCCATATTATCAGTATTCATTTATAACATGTGTCACGTTCCAGATTATCTGAGTTTTCATTCATAATGACAAATGTTTAAACCAAGACGCATTTTGTTTGATGTTTATTTTTCATTTGCATGCATATTTTAAAAAATGTTTTTATGTCCATTTTCAAAAATATATTATAAAGTCTACTCATTTCTCAGTGAAGTTTGGTGAATTCGGGCACTGTACTTACAAAAAGATTTAATGTTTTGTTTGTAAATATGTATTTCGAAATCGACTAAATCATGAAACTGCACGAGGCTGTGGCATTTTAATCTACTTCGTCCAGCTAGGTACAGTTCTGTTTGTTGTTTTTGCTTTTTTTTATCCAAATTATGGCCACTTTTACCCTTGTATTTACTTATAGTCAATTTCAATTCTTTCTTCCACCTATAAATTTGTATTTTTATTTTTTAGTAATTACTACAGTAAAGTTTATTTTCAATATGTGGGACAGACATATGGAAGTTGAATCAACGGGTAGTGCTTTTTGTTAAGTTATTTGTCCTTGAAGCAGAAGGCGTTTTCTAGGTTACGTCACTGAACTTGGACAAGTTCAAAACCAGTTGCATCAAACTAGACACATCAGAGTTATCTAGCCTTTGATTTTTAAAAAAAAATGTTTTCCAGTCAGCCTTAGACTATTTAAGCCAGTAGAGTGATACAGGCAGGCCCTCTTTTGCATCTTGTTCCCGGAAGACTACTTAATACACACCACTCTGTAAATGACATAATTTTAGACATGGATGTCATCTTGAGTGACAAATGGCCATACAACACAAATCTGTCTA